>JAUELC010040675.1:0-11680 GCA_031471745.1 Cryptochiton stelleri
CCCCCCCCCCCCCCCCCCCCCCCTAAATGTATCTCCCCCACCTTCAAGAAAGTTTCCCGAAATCCGAAGTTGTTACAAGCCTGTGTCAGATACAGAACTAGTTGAAGTTCGACACAACGAGCGTTCAAGTTTCGACCACCAATCGCCGTCACTGAGATCAATGTATGCATGTGTCCTTAAATACATAAATAAATCACGATCTTCTATTTCCGGAAGAGGTTCAGTCTTAATCACTATCAATGAGTTACTATTTTCTGATAGAGTTGTCTCATAAGCATTTCTCAAAATGAAGACGGCCCACTCGCTGGCGAGGAACGCAGCAGAAAGGATGAGAAGAACGTAACGACAATTGGACACACAGTCAAGAATGTTATCTTGGACATCCACACCGGGAGTGAAGTCTAAATCAGGTACCTGTGTACTAAAACCAGAGTGTTCAAGTCTTACCCTGAGGTCGTTTATAGCCCACCTGTAATCAGAGTCGTGGTAAGCTATAAAAATATCATGAGTACAAGCTCTGGTTCGTCCTGCCGATGGCAATAAACTCTTTTCGCGCCAGTTCCCTTCGGTAGAAAGATTGATACTTCCAGGACTTGAATTATCTGGTATACCAGATACATATTGTAGTTTTTTCTTCCACATCCGATCTGATGATCTCAAACAGTAATAACGTTTAGTTTTATAAAATCGTTTAAGCTCAGAGAGTGAGGTCACTCGATCGGCATCGGGTTCATTTTCTAGTGTGAGTAACACCAGACAGTCGGGGTTCCTCCTGGCTTTCAGAAGAGTTTTATGTAAAGCTAAGACACGCCATTCATCTTTGAGCAATGCATCGGAAACAAGCACTATTATTCTATAGCTGTGTTTTAACATAACAGAAATGTTATCCCCGTGAGTTAGTCCAGCTATGCTGTCTTTAAACAAAACAACAGGGTCGTTAGTGGTATCTTGTTTCAAAAGGGTTAAAACCTGATCCTCACAGAACGCCATGTCTTCTTCTGCTGCTAGCACCAATGTTTTGATGGCTTCTTGGGGTGTAGGTGGTTTCGGGCTGTCCAGAAATCTAACCTGATGCCAAGAATATACTATGGATCTTAGTTCCAATCTGTAAATGTATATACAGAGACTACAGATTATTACACAAACCATCACTGCAACAACAGTCATCGTCACCACGTAGAATACCTTACTTTTCTTTGGAGGGCAGATAAATTTACTATCTGCTACTAACAGTAACTGACACACAGTGTTATCGTGTTTCCTACAGAAGATGTCATCAATGTCAGCCACACGTTGAGTATTATCAGCCAACCAGGATTTTAGCCAGAGGTTGTTACAGTCACATATATATGGATTGTTTCCCAGCCAAAACTTTGAAACATTTGTCACGCGAGTTATCTCCCTTGGGAGTGTCTGAAGTGCGTTGTGATCCAGAGCTAACTGTAGCAGGTTTGACATAGAAACCACAAAGTTAAGAGGTATCTCAGTCAGGCTATTACTTGATAGGGTCAACGATTCTAACAGCCTTAATTTATCATAGTCCCCGGGATGAATTCTTCTAATTGTGTTGTTTCTGAGACGTAGGTCTAAGGTACGCTCAGGAATCATTTGAGGAAAGTCTGATAGTGCCCGGTTTTCACACTGTACCATCATACCACGATTGCGGAAGAACGAATAACAGGTGCAGTGTGCAGGACAGTTCACTGCATTGTCTTCAAGATACAGATGTCTGGGATTAAGTGAGAGGAGTGTGGATCCACGGAACTCCACCGGGAAAGAACATTTCCAGTCATTATAAAAATACTCATTACCCTGAAATGTACCATCTCCAATGTGGGCTGAATGGTTCTGCATATAAATTAAAAAGTCCCCAATGTTGCTGTCACAAGACAGTGGATTCGAGGATAAATTAAGTTTCAAATGCACAAAAAATAGTCGGAATTTGACTTCCAAATCTGAAGCTTCGTCCCCTTCCGCCTGAAACAAGACAGGCGCTGGGATTGAGGTTATATTGTTACTGGACAAGTTTATGAAGCGAGCGTATGGCAGTCGACGTTTTAAGATCATTTCTTTAGCAGCAGTAAATTCTTCTGGGCGGGTTGCAAATTGTTTCAGTAAAGTCTGTGCCCAAGAAGTTGTACGAATTTCCCCGAGAGTCTCTTGAAAGGTGTCCAAAGTGATCTCACAGTGACTAAGGTCAATTGACCTCAATCCTGGCAGTTGAACAACAGACGCGGGAATATGGTTAAGTGGGTTGTGGTGGAGGTACACATCTTTCAAGGACGCCGAGTCACAAGGGAGCGTCTCATAATCCAGAACTTTTATACGGTTAAATTCAAGATGGAGTTCCTCTAGAGCATTTAACTTTGAAAATGCTTTAGGGTGGACAATATACAACGAATTTCCCGCGAGATTCAATAGATGGAGTTCCCTGAATTTATGAAAAGAATTTGCTGGAGCCGTTTTGATTTCGTTATGGCTCAAATCTAATATACGTAGTTTACACGTAACATGATGACTGGGACAAATTGTTGGTATTTCTCCCATCGAATTGAGACTCAAATTTAGATACCTAAGATCCTGAAACTTGGAAAAAACGTTTTGATCTATGTTAAAAATTCCGTTTCTAACAATAGATAAAGCATGTAGACAAGGGCTCCTTGAGCCATTTCCCAAGGTACTGATATTGTTATTGTCTAAGATCAAAACGTTTGGGATAACGTTGGCTGGTAAATCCAAATCGAATTCACTATCACAGTGTTTTAATAAACTACTACTTCTGCTTAAGCTAGATAAAGATCCATGAGCGACACACCTCCATTGCAACACTGGGAAATATTCTAAAGAATTATTGGACAAATCCACAAAATTCAAGTTTGGAAATCTTTGTGTAAAGTTTTTGGTAATGTCTAGATCTGTAAGGGACGCATTGATGAGTTGTAATCTGTACACTTCCGTGGTTTGGTTAGGAGGGAATATGGTATCAAGAGACTGATTTAGATTCGTGTTTACTGCAGAGAATATTCCCAATGAAAGACAGTTTGTACCGGGTGGTACTTCTGTTTCGTTCGTCAGGATCTCAGAGTCTTGCAAATGGAGTTGGACTAGACCTGGGAAATCACATAAATGTGTCAAAGTCTGTAGATTAATATGGCAATTCCTCACCCCTATAAAATCCTTTATCTCACTCTCACAGCTCTTAAATGTTATCATTCCAGGCAATTGACAACTAAATTCAGTTGATCTTACTTGTTCACCATCATCATTTCCTGTACACAGGTTAACAGAACAGGGAGTTTTCGTGCTCACGTGAACAATTTCATGTGGTATTACACGTGCTTCAGAACTTCCAACAACATGTGTAAATCTGGTGGATCTTGTTACCATGGTATCACAGCGTTCTCCCAATGATTGAGTGATAAGAAACAGTACAACAACAACTTGGACGAAGAACCGTTGATTTGTCAATAAGACGAATTTGGCTTCCATCCGCCTGAGTCAGGTGACGTCGACATGACATCATGTCTGAAAAATAAAACAGAACCATATGAGCCCGTTGGTAAATGAATTGATAACAGATAAAATTGATGTTAACAAATTGAGATAATAAGCAGTTGATCGTTAACAAAAACCTAAGAAGTGTCATTGTTATTTGTTTAATTATTTAAAATGTCACAGCCAAAAATTATATAAAAATGAGTGACATACGGAAGTTGATATGTGACAGTTTTACCATTGTTACATAACGAGACTGGTGAAGATAATCTCTGATAACGGTGCTAGTAGTATCTGCACTAAAACGTTGCTCGTCAATAAATCCAGCATTTGTATAAAACGGTCAACTTGATTCAATATTGACCGTGTATGTAATGACTAGGCATTTTGATAATCTGATTCTCGCGAGATCCTCTATGTACTACGTGATCAAGACGAATCTCTGAGGCCTTGTCGGGACATTTTGTTTGCCTGATTTTGGGATCAAAAACTAACTTAGATAGTGAGTGTTATGTTATGTCCAAAATGGTATGTTCGTTTGATTGGGGTTTTACGCTGTACTTAAAGTTATTTCACTCCAATGACAGCGTGCCAGCCCAATGGGTAAGGAAACCACCCCCGACGCCACTGGCAACAAACATAACAAGATACAAGACAACCACAGGACATAACACTTACAGGACGCCACAACATATCGGCTCTGGTTGCCCCTCAGCTCTGAGATCACTGAGATAACAGGAAGCACCTTTCAACCGCAAGCTAACATTTATTGATTGAGTTTATTTATTTCTTTGAGCAACAGCTCATCAGAATATAAAAACATGTGCATATATGACATTGTAATCAGTAGTCCAATTGCAATACAATGCTAATAAGCTATCTGCAATACGGAGAGTAAACTACTATTGACATCTATATAACTAATCATTATTAAATAATAATAATATACGCTGTTGAGTTGTACTGTTTTTACGCCTAGCCTCTCTCCCTTCAGAAGAAAAAATCCCAGCAGTCGTAGATCTTTTACACATTTTGTTGATAGCAGTTGTATTAATTTAAACACGGATGGCCTTTTCCAATAATACGGTTTGATGTGAATTTTATGTAAGTCTTCATAATATGGACACGTAAATATAAAGGGAAATTCGTCCTCTATTCTACTATCATTACAGACATTGCATAAACTTATTGTCCTATCCTCATTAAGGTATCTACCTTGTTGAATACACAGATTGTGGCTGGACACTCTATACTTTGTAATTATATTTTTGTATTCAGTTTTCAGAGGCTATCGAAGATACAATTGTAGATAATGTGTATTCACTAAGTGTTTATATAGTAGACTGGTGGACATTTTCTTCATCTGACCTCTGGCATTTTGAATATATTGGTACATAACATTGTTTACCCGTTGACTACACCATATCACTCATACTACACCATGTCACTCATACCAACCTTTTCTAGCGCACACTTAACTTCTGAAGCCCACCTTTTCGCAGTTTTTTGTAGTAACATATCATTGTAGACAGACTTAAGGATACAATTTGTTGTGGTAATTATTTTGACCCAGTATTTCATAATTCTGCACTTTCTTGCTATAACCATTGGATATCTTCCTAACTCAGTGTATATCATAAAATTTGTGGTTCTCACTGGTACATTGAGTATTGGTTTACAGAACTCCAAATGAACTTTTTCAATTTCGCCTGCTTCGTGGAAACCCCAGGCTTAACAACCATAATTCAGTATACATGATAAGTAGGTATGAAAAAGCGATAGTTTGGTATGTACATTGAATTCTAACATTTCTATCTTATTTAACAGTCCATACAAGGCTCGTTTACTCTGTTTAGCTTGACGAGACTGGATAATATTAGGGCTTCCATTATAATTAAACTCAGAACCAAGATAAATAAATGAATTTCCAATTTCCAATACTTTCAGTCAAAACTGGAAGTTCGGACACCGCCATTCTTTTAAAAAAAACAACTACTTTTGTCTTGTTTTCATAAATCTGTAATCCCCATTGCCCACAATAAGAAAGTCTATTTGTAACAGTTTGTAATTCGTCTGGGTTTTCCGCAAACAGAACAGTGTCATCTGCGTACATTAGGAGAAACAAGTTTATATCCCTAGCTTAATTGTAATAAAGGGCAATTATTTGACAGTAGACTGATCTCAAGATCATTAACGAATAATGAAAACATAATGGAAGAAATACATTCCCCTCGCATTAATCCCACTTTAATATCATAGAAATCAAAATGTTTGTTTTTCCACCGAACACACATTTGTATACATTTATACATAGATTTTATTATGTGTTGCATTTTCCCTGTGAAACCGTTGTGGGTTAGTTTATACCATTAAACGTCATACTGGACAGAGTCAAACGCGCGCTTGTAATCAACAAAACAACAATATAGCTTTCGTTTGTTATTACCATATTTTCTTACTAACGAGCCTAAAACGAAGATAGCGTCCCTGGTCCCATATAGCCTGGCATAAATCAAAATTGAGCTTCACTAATAATTTGGTCATTCTCTTGTAACTTATATAATCGATTATTTAGTATAGTCGTGAATAAATTCGCTATGTGGCTGACTAAGGTTATAGCTCTATAGTTCTGCACTGAGTTTACGTCATTCTTTTTATGCGTTGGTAAAATTATCCCCTTTGCCCACTCCTTTGGGTATATACCACTGTCGAAAATTTGATTAAACAGATGTGTCAGCATTGGTACAAGTACTCTTGTGTTTTCAATGAGCATTTCATTTAAATTACCATCAAGTCCGGGTGACTTTCCTTTCTTAGGTAATTTAATTACGTTGACGACTTCGACTTCAGTTATTTTATCATCCAGCTCTTCAAACACAGTATTTCTGTTCTCCTGTTTGTCCGACTCGTTAAAATTAGCAGAATAAAATTCCTGAGACAGGTCTTTAAAATAATCTAAAAAAGTTTCGGCAGTTAAGCAAGTTTTTGTCTTCGGTGCCTTACTCTTAAATTTTCTATAAAATGCCCTGGGGTTATGCTTTTTTAGATATTCCATCATATCCCCTCCAAAAGAGTGAATTAAGATAATTTACTCACCAGGTTTCAACTTGAGTTCAGTTTTATCTTTGGGTTTGTATGCCTTGATTACTTTGGTGTATACATTGGTCATTTCTGCCAGTGAAACTACAGGGTTTGTCTCCTTTGTCGGGGTAGGTGGCTCTGTAGAATCCATCTGGCGGTCGTCCACGTCACTGGTGAGGGAATGGATGGTTAGAACGGACGGGGCAGGGGAAACAACAATGGTTTTAGGACGACTGACAGATCCAGTCAAGGAATTCACAGAACTAGTTTGATTTAAGTTTGTCTCCAGACTGGAAGAAGGTTGAATTAAACTTGTGGAGACTAGGAAAATTCCTGAAATGGACAAAACAAAATCGAAATATCAATGTATGTACTACCGGTATTTAATGTATTACACAGAGTTGGTGATATGTACCACCCTAAAAAACAATGTATTAAAAGCACCGAGGCATTGACATCCACAGAAATCAGAAGTATGTTCGTGTTTATCAATATTACTGATATTATCTAGGACAAATGAAGCTTTAGGCTTCACTTGTGTTTAAAATGCAGACTTGACGACGATTAGAGTGTCACTCCTTAGAACAGTGTGTTTGGCCTAGGTGACACAATAAGAGAAAGATGGGACAAGCCAGGTTTTTGATGAATCAACATCCCTGTGTCAGTTTGATTTATCTTTAAAAGTACAATGAGGCCTAGATCAGATCATTGTGAAAAAATACACCGGCTAAGCTATCAAACCGATCTTAATTTCCACTTCTCCAAAATATTGTTGGCTGCAGTTGTATATATGTGTGTAACAGTGAAAGACATTCAACTTTATTTTTGGCAGAAATTTAATAGGCCTATCACCGCTCTAACAGACAATCAAGAATAAGCATAATTAGAGCCATTGCTCGAAAACAAGGATGTCTTTCTCCGCTGTTTATCATCGTGTTCCGGCTAAGTTTGAAAAGTGGTACATGCATTTGATTGGTTTAGGCCTTTTAGCTCTTTCACTTTAATCTCTGTCTAACCGCCGAAAGGTAGTAATCCTGGCAAGGCCTGATACAGAGTTTGGAATATCAGCCTTGCATCGGTAAGCTAACAGAGATTTGTTGACCGTACCGTAGTTTATTGGCCTGGCTGGTGCACTCCCAGGACCTTGGGGATCTCCGACAGGCCAGGGAGTTATTTTATAGACTCCAGGATTCAGAATCTTCCGCAACACTTTCTTCCTGTTTTTGGCAACTTTTTCTGTCGCTGATGCCATTTTCGTTTCATTTTTTTGTGTATTATAGTTTTCCGGAATTTCATCGTCAGGCTCGGAGCTTTCGGACTCTGAACTGGAAAAATGAAAACGGTCTTGATCAAACTGTTGACACGAACATGTACCAAATATGCACAGCATATTATTTTTTTGTTCTTTTATCTCCCAAATCTTATCTCAACACACATGCCAATGTTGCTCATTTGTATTTAACACCTTTTGTCAATTACCAAATTAAATGCATCTGCTCAAAACTATTTACAGAACCAACACAATAACGTAAAATCAATCAATCAATGAATCAATCGAACAATTAATCACTCACTCACTCAATCAATAAATTTATTCAGAGACTCACCTATTAACGGTTCCACCCCGTAAATGTCTGGCTAGCTTCTTGGTTTTCTCTATATACTTTAAGAGACGTCTTGTCAACTTCTGTCCAAGTTTATGTTTCATTACGTTCAATTTCTGAAACAACAACAAAAAAGGTTTGACTGGTGATATTATATTTCACCAGCGATCTGTTGTCAATTTAGATGCCTGTACATTTCTCAACTCTTATTTGTTAAATTCCACTAAAGAATCGAATCCGTGTTTACGAGATTTATTTTACTAATATTATCCTATTATTATTGTTCTGGTAATGTGTAGGCTGTAGCAGATTTGTGTAGTTTCTTTTTTCATGAATTCTGTATTTTGATTTATTTGATCATGGACACAAACAAAGTTTTATCGATGGATTGATTAATACTGTTTACATACCTCATCTAAGCATGCAAGCAAGACCTTTTGTCTAAAGATGGTTCTTTTGTACGCCAACCACTGTTCCTTTAAGTCTTCCTCAATACCAGACTTGGACTTAGAATTCGAGCTGACCGTATGTCTGTATTTTCTGAGCAATTTCTCAATTTTCTGGAAACAAATATTTTAGGTTTAGATCTGTTGCTTTATTAAAATGTTTTGTTTTAGACTTTTTTTTTTTAAAGATTATACATATGGAGTCGATATCGCATAAACATATCAAATGTATATACTTAAAGTGCCAAACTTACCTCTCTTTCAGATAAGTCATAATTCTTATAATCCTTATTGGTAGACTTTTGGGTTAATTCGGTGTTTTAATCATACTGCTTTTTGATGTAGGGATTGAATGCCTATTTTATATGCCTACAAGGGTATACAATCAAACATAAGTGTAATCCTTACCAAATTAAATGTAATAATCTCATGGAATAATATTTTTGTAATAATCAAACTTGACCCAAAAGCTCACCTTGTCTGAATCTTTGATTATTTTCATCTTGGCCGCTATTTGCCGTAAGAGGTTACCGACTGATAATTTCTGAGAGTTGTAGATTAAATCTTTCAATGCCTCTGAATTCTTTGATGTCAGTCTGAAAAATTAACACTAACATGAGTCCTACATAGTTAAAATCCCAAGACTACAACCTGTGTTACCACTGAGACATTGTTAACACCAGATTGTTCAATAAATACAAACATTTTGAATACACAACATTACAACAGAGATTACCAAGTAACCCAACGTTTTGCTATGCTTAGGTATGGCCACTTTATATATATTCTGGTGAAATAACCTTATTAGATTAAGTAAACCTTAAACACCACTAAAGTAACCAAAAGGCTATTTTGACTCACCGTCTCATGAGACTCTCATAGCTGTTATCCTGGAGATCCGATTCGGTCTCACAAAGTTTCTCACCAGATATAATTTCTCTGATCGCCAAAAATACACCCTCAGTTGATTTCCCTTCTGAAAGTAAGTGTAGATCAGATTATGATTTTTGTCACATGTAAATTGAGAACATCAATGATCGACAATTTGTAAATTAAAAAATTACAAGTGACAACTTGAAAATAGGCCAATTTTCATCATAAAATGGGTCACTTTAAGTTCTAAGATAGATTACTGTATTTTATTTTACAAAAAAATTACAAAGTGTCAATTGACGAAGAAGTTGATATGAGAGATTTCATACAGTATCAAAGGTTTTCCTTCAACGTGAAGTTTTTTAATATCCTGTGTTTTTTAAACTTCTTTTTTTAAACACCAGATAAGTTTTTAAATTCCGTTTTCTTACCAAGTCTGTTTAAAAGAAATTTCCGTAGTCCTCTAAAACCCAGAGCTAGGCTTTCAAGGAATTCTTCTTTTAGCTTCACTCTGAATAAATAAATATACTTAAATGAAACGAAACAACGAATAATTAAAAAAAATATTTTAAGTAAATAAATAGATTTTCAGGCAAATGTTAGGGATACCCATGGCATTAAACTATTAAAAGTTCATAAACCTCTGGTATAAGCTATAATATGGACAGTTCTCTATATAGAAATATAAGTTTTATACAGATGAGTAAAGAGGCCAGCCTAAATACAGCTCATTTCCCGCCAAAAATCGTCTTAAACGAATTCAATCGATTTTCTTTATTTTGCCAGAATCACCAAACGTACTAGGCCTATATTGGCTTTCAGAAAACATGGGTGTGCGATATTAAGTACCCGGTATAGTAAAAAATAGAAAAATTCGAAAAAAATCTGTAAGACTTCAACTATCATATAACTTGTATACACTGCACACTGCGGCATTGTGTCGCCTACCGGTGCTAAAAACTCTACCTGTGTCAGTCCTCAAGGTGTACAGATGTCCCAGAACCAACTTATTTGATAAAAAATTCGACAACAAATATATTAAAGATAATCGATATGTATGACAGCAATGATGTAAATATGTGGATAGGGGTTACGTGACGTCAGACCGGACGTAGAATCAATTCCTCACCTGCAAAAAAACTGGATTTCGATTGGACAAAATTCAACTGGGGATTATGCTGACAGACGATATGGTTGTCTCCACAGCTCTGCTTGGTATAATAGCGTATTGTAACTTTGAATGCCGATTACTCCGCACTACGGGACAGTTGAAAGCTAAAGTAAATGTTTTCTTACTCAAATGAAAATATACACTTAACCCATAAGCAACTTTATCAAAATTTGTCTATTCTTTTAATACATGTAGTAGCCTACGGCAGATATGTTGAAGCGAACGTAAGCTATACGTAAGGCAATGCGAACGTTAAACGATGTCGAGAGTACAACTATTATCTATAGCTTCTTGAATTAGGAAAAGCACTGCAGAACCGTATAAAGATCTCTGGTTTTTTCTTCAGATTGTATAGCCTACTTGGTACTCACCTTTTTTCAGTTAAATCATCCATCTCAACTGTCATTTGTCTCAATGGAAATACACTGATCTGTTCTGCATCAGGTTTTGATCAAAGTGACGTCATAATCGGCGCCATGTGAACGTCGCCCAGTAACGGGTCACTTGAGACTGGAGATTGCGTCAAAGAGAGGTAATTGGTCAATCTCGTTTTGCTAAAGCTGTGGTGTGATAAATTTGAACTATTGTTGCACGACGTCACACGACTCACGCCACAATAGACTTTATCTGTGGCGGTTCAAATTTATGAAAGCCTAGACCCAGTTGTTCGATAGACGATTAAGCTGCTAATACTGATTGAATCACTAATAGCGGATTAGACACAGGCTTTCAACATGTCAAGACGTCATCTAATCCAGGATTAAATTTAATTGCACTTTGAGCAAACGGCCCCAGGTTTATATTTTGAGCAGCACAGCTCTGACAACTTATTACGGACCACGGAAATAATGTGAAACTACATCTGAGAAGTATGAAGGATAGTCCTACGTCACCATCCTATATCGCTATACCCTTTTAAAGCTTCTTACTCTTGTTTGTGATGTAACTATGTATTTTTATGATCTATGGTCTATGACTATATGAGCCAGAAGGGGGGGGGGGGGGGGGGG
>JAUELC010040786.1:0-12720 GCA_031471745.1 Cryptochiton stelleri
TCATTGAGTGCGCGTACAGTCTATCATGGTCTCTCTATACTACGTATGTCTAACATGGTCGAATTTTTATTGTATCTTAGTCAAAGATTAAAAATAATAAATAAGGAAACGCTTAAGACTTGAAGCTCAAAATTTTGTAGTATTAGGCAAAGGGAAAAACGTGATATGTTTTTGAAGAGTGTAAGTGAAGTGACCCTTCGGCCATTTTGAAAGGTCTACAAAAAGTTTAAAAACCTACTTACCCAAAACGGCTTCAGCTATCAAATTGACACTTTACCTGCATATACTTTGACAAAAGGCGCACAATCCTATCAGAATATATTTTTAATTTGGTCTCCAGATGGCCAATCAAAATGATTTATTTTCAAAGATCTCATAAATTAACAAAAAAGACAGTGAATTGACTTAATTTTTATTAATAGTCAGATTAACAAGGTAGGATTAAAATGATTCTTATTAATCCAGAAATCAAATTTGTCATAAAAGTGAAATACCCTTGAGTTCCCTTGATATGTAACAAAGCAAATGGGTATAATTTTTTTTACACCAGTTTGGTAGTATTATGTTAGTATTTTCTTGGTATTAAAGATAATAACACTTAAGTCAGTTTCTCTTAATAAGTATTAAAAGATCCTAAACACAAATTTGGTAAACTTTATTTTACATAACAGTTCACGTTTAAGGATAATTGGTTCAATGAAGGTTATTAAAGGTTACAAGTTATGGGTTAAAACTAAGACACTATGCAATACAGATTATTATATCAAACGGATTAAGCCACACACCCTAGGTAAAAGATAACAGTGACCTGAAGCGTGAACAATGTAAACTTTTTATGTTATGTTTTAAAATGGTCTTCGACAAGGAATGATAATGATAATACAAACTGGTATATTACTGTCTGGTTAAAATACATGAAAGATGCTGTCTAAGTTGTGTATTAACTACCATGGTTACATGTAATTGTATATCAACTGTACAAGCCAAGAATTATCATTATACATTCACTTAGTATTAACCTTATAAACCTGTGTTATTTAGGCAATTTTAATTGCTGTAAGGGGCGTTTGGGAATTCGTTCAGTACATTCTTACAATTGAAAATGTTGTTTGTTAACTATTTTTGGCTATCCACAGGTTTTATTGCGCCACCTTGAAGCCATGACCGGGTTACATGTACCAACCTTCGCTTTGGTGTGACCTACTTCAAGGGCTGCGTACTCGTGTATTGAAACCAGATCACAAAAGCTGTTGCATGGCGCAACTGTGCATTTACACAACAAATTTTAAATACCATTCACTTCAATATGAGGTGTTTAGTGAACCGTGTTATTCTGCCCTTAACAATACGGTAGTCTCTCTGTCTAGACTTTTTTTATTACGTAACATTTAGGTGTATTTATTACTTAACATGTAGGTGTCAACACATTACACGTTACAAAGTGACAAAACAAGCTAGCATTTCTTGTTTCAGAATTATTAAGTTTTATGCCAGGGGCCAATCAAAGATGCTAAGAACCCCGGCATTGCTACTTTAGTAGCTATATTTATTATTATTATTTATTTTTTAACTATTCCACAGGTCCTTTTTAGGACCACCTCCACATCAGAGATAAACTTGAAATGTATTTTTTTTTGCACTTCTGTCTTGATTGATGTATTTTATATTTTATCGAAAACATTAAACATTACAACGCTAAAAATATCACGTTACCTCTGTGGATCGAGCAGGTGATTGTATCCCCATGACAATGCCACTGACGATATCAGGCCATGTCAAAAACTACCATAGCATCGCCACACCAACCCGCGCATGCGCTCCACACCACGATGGACACTAGTACCACCTAGCGACTCCACCACAAGGTCAAGAAAAAAACTAACATGTCACCCTCACTCATACAAAAACAAAACAAAACCGCGCATGCGCATCACATATACACTAGCATCACCACCACCTCATCCAAAAGGTCAAAAGTTACAACGGTCAAATGTCAAAGGGCAGCACAGTCAACCTCACACCCCAGGTTATAACACCCAAGGTCACGCGCAGGCGCATCACACACACAGACTAACCCCACCTAGTCACTATGACTACCGACTCCACCCCCACAAAATGGCGCTACCATACATCATAACGCAAAAAACCTTCCTTGATATGTAGTGGGACTCGAGCCCCACTACTTAATAACGCACAAGTCCTTCCTTAATATGTAGTGTGGTTTGAGACTCAATCCTCACTACATAATAACGCACAAAGGTCAAATGTCAAAGGTCAATACGGTATACAATGCTCTACTTATACTACTAGCCTGTACATAAGAAATTAGTTCAGCAAACGCTGTGCTGTGTTTTTTTCCATGGTAATCGTGAGAAGAAACAGTCTAGAGCAGCATCATTAGATCGAGCCATTTTCTGGCGTGTGAATGTGTGACTTGATGAACTTTCATTTGCATTCTCTTCCGTTTATTTGCCCGCTTTAGTTCTTTAGTTGACTTTTCGTCAGGGTGGAAAGGTGACAGATTCGTGCATTTTATGATAAAAGCAAACAACTTGGCCTAAGTATGCCTTACAGCTGCTCATGAGTATGCGAATTGTAGTTCGCAGGGCTTCGGCTGAAGAGATGGAGTTTGTTTTTAGGTTTAGCTTCTGCAAACCTTGTTGTTCGATCTACCAGTCGATTTTGGAAAAAAATAATTTCTCTGGTCATCTTCAAGCTTTTCCATTCTACGAATAGATGCGACAATTGTATTATCCCGTATCGAGAACTAGAAGGTTACCTGTGTCGGGGAAAGGGTTGCCCAACTCTATGAATTTTGCAACCAAAGACTTCACATTATTAATGAATGTCGCCTGTGTTACTACAATAAATGAAAGTGTTAGTTAGAACCACCCACCTCAACAATGCTGCTCGCTTTTCAGTGAGACCAATAGGCTCGCTTTTGACACAGACATTGTTCTGCCATCATAGACAATTGTCAAAGAGTCTTGTTGATGGTGAATTTGCCATTGCAGAAAGCCGTCTAGACACCAGGTTGTTAATGTCGAAATGCCAGCATGTCTCGAAGATGAATGGCCACAGCTCGTGCATAGTTTCAGCGATCAAGTGCATGAAATAGCTTTTCGGTGTGGTGGCAGGTTTGTCACAAAAGAAACAGTTTAGAGCAGCATCATTAGATCGAGGCATTTATTTGCGTGTGAATGTGTGATTTGATGAACATTCATTTGCATTCTGTTCCGTTTACTTGCCCGCTTTAGTTCTGTTTCATTGAATTAAAGACTGCACGTTTTGTGGACCTTTGCTTTTCTTCGTAAAAATGTCTGATCCAGACAATCTTCGTCATTCAGACGACTCAACTGTAGTTTCGGTGACAAGCATCCACAATAATTGAATGCTACTAAATTGTCAGCGACTGAGATGAAACCAGCTCCTTTAAATCGATCTGAAAATTATCCCGGACACTGTGACTTTTCACGGGTGACAGTCTGGCAGAAGAGACAGATATTCCAATCTGTGGACGTATTTTCATTGTTTGTTGTGGCCATGTCTCCATCCGAGACTAAACCAAACATTTTCTTGTTTATCCTACTTACTTCCAGTTACAATCTGAAAGTATGGAAACAAAACAAAACAATTCGTGCATGCTTGATTTGATGGATCGATAATATGCTTAACTCACTGGAATATAATGTCTTTATTTCTTATGTACCGATAGTTAATATTTCTGCCTTCATATTAAATAGTTTCGTATTTGTGGACCTTTCGGTATGAAAGATCGACCACATGTTTATTATAAGCCGCTGCATGTTTTGTATTTATCTATTTAGTGAATAGGGCTGGTCTTAGCTAAAGTGAGCTGAAGCTGAAAGGTACGTATGCATAATTATTAGAATGACTTTGTTAGTATGGACTGATAATTGTGAAGTGCCGTTAAAAAGTGGTAACGGATCATTCACATGTAAGTCAGACAGGGATTGGAGCATGTCTTGATAAAATGTTTCCAACTTTGGCCGTAATGGCCACAGGAGCATCTATGAGGTCGGAAAGGAAATTTGCGTATAAGTCCCACATTGCTACCACCATTCCGCAGTGTACATAGATTAACATTATTTTTTCGCTCTCCGAAATAAAACCATTTCTATATTTTCAATATATGAACAAAGTCATATATTTTGGCTTTAAGTACATTAATATCAAGTATTTTTTTTTTATCTGTTTTACATTGGAATTGGGCTATATTGTTGTGTGAGGCACTTCGAACATTGTATTGATGACGATCAGAAATATAGGGCGGTAATTTATTTTTTAGATAATTTAAATCAGGTATTGGAATATTTTATGAAACATCAGGTAACGATGGACTTTACGTCTTGTTTCTAATGGTGGAATACCAGATTCTTCATAGAGTGATGTACTTTGGTGTACTTCGAGTTGAGTCTGTAGCCAGTCATTTCGTATGCTTTCTATTCTGCTTTTAATAATCAAATATACTGTCCCATATTATATCGGCATACTTGGTCTTTTAAAACTTTTGTACATGATTTCCAAACATCTTCTGTCAAGCTGATATTTCAATCCTCTTAATAAAGAAAAAAAATTTTCTGCTCCTAAATATATGTGTATATAGATGCTGTTCTAATTTATAAATGTTTATTTTATTTTATTTTTCCTTTTTATATTATTATTACTATATTGTATTTTTTTACTTTTTTATTTTTTTATTTTTTTTATTTTGTATAGCCTGTACATATTTGTCTTAATTATTTGTCTATATACATGTCGTTCTTATTTGTTAATGTTTATCATTCATAATTTTTATCAATCCTGTAATTGGACCGCAATATGTCTGTAGGGATATAAATCAATAAAAGTCAAAATTCAAATAAAAAACCTTAAATTTAAAAATTAATATTATTTGTACGGTGTTTGGTTCTTTGTAACGACTACAGGCATATGCTGATTCTTTTGAAAGAGTAAAACCAGAACACCTGTACATTTGTAAACAACAACAGGTGTTAAAACGCGTTTACACCGTAAGCTTGTTTATCTACCAATCAATATTTATAGGTATATTTAAAGACATTTATTGACATAAACGCGACTAGGCGTGTCATATAATTGATTTATAGACATTCTGGTTGGCTAATTTGAATTGTAAAAGTTTTGAAAAGTCGCTACAGTGTCGATGCCCGGTCTTGTGACGGTCAAGTCTTTATAACTTTGTTTACACCGTTCAAAAGAGGACAGAGCTGGCCATATGCTAATGACAGCCGCTAAATTCTCTTAAGAATAGGACCTATACTTTGATGTTAGACTTGTTTGCTCCGGTCAGTCAGTGGCTATTCATTTCACTGACCACTCGAATACTGCGTCCGCTATATATACCATAAAACTCTTAATAATTTCTAAAGATAAATGAAATTAAAAAAAGCCCTTGCCCGTAAGAATTGTCAGACAGACAGTGAATATAAGGCCTATTTTACTGACTGATAGCTAAACTGAGAAGTCGGGTATTTGATAGGTCATTTACTCATCTTTATTTGGTTAAAAATTTAAAACGAAAATACGGTAAAACTCCAAAAACGAAGTCGGATAAGCAGAGTATTACGAGAATAGTTTTATGTAGCCGGATTAACGTGTATGATTGCGGCCATGCATGGCCAGTCACGTCTCGGCTCAATGGCAATTAACCAGCTCTGTTTACTTTCGCCACGTAGAATTTTCTTTGTATCTGTTCTCGTTTTACGTTTCTATTATTGGATTGGTGAATGGTGTGAGAGTTAAACAAGTGTAACAATTCATTCTACAGGTGTGAATATATTGTTAATTCCTCGGTCAATTTCACACGATATAGTTGTTTGCCAATCTACCATACCTTTGTATTCGTTGGTTCATTGCCATAGAAAGGTCTTTATGAAAAAACCCAAGGCTTCGTGATCAGAATTCAGCGATGTAAAGAAACGAAGTCTATGTTATGTGACACGTGTGGCGGATTAAAAGGGACCTTTTGTTGATAATACCTGGCCGGAAATTAACACCTGTAATTTCATTTCACGGCTCATTGATTTTCTGATTAAATTGAGTAATCATAGAAGTAGCGGGCCTAACCCATCGATGTGTTGGTCTTCATCGTTGTGAACAGTATAACAAGGGAAGTAACTCTGGAAGGTCAAACTTGATCCAAAATAGTGCAAATACTAACTGTAAACGATAATATTGCCAACTTTCGGGTATTCTTTCTCACGTATAATTTGTCTAAAATATTGTGTAAATTCGTGGTATCAGAAATAGGCCTAAATGCCCAGTGGTTTGTCCTCGGCTTATAATATACAATGATAATCTATAAGAGGCAATAGTGATAGATACCTAGCTCATTGTAGCTCTCAAGAGAAATACAATTTAACATTACTCGAAATAGAATAGAAATCACTCGTTTAATAAATAAAAGGGCTGCTGTTTTATTGCTAATACACAAGGAATCCTATTCCAACCAATGAAAACTTCAACTCAACGTTTCGACATTTTATTTTGTCATCACCAGGAGTAGGGCTATATATATTTCATAGCGAAGTTTGAATACCATCAATTTTGCTTGAATAAAATGGAGAAAGAGATAACCCACGAGATGCGAAACGTCGAGTGAGTTATCGCTTTAACCATTCACGAGAGCAATAAAAAGGTATTCAATTTCACCGAGCTATATTCTTTTTATTATTTATATCGAAGATAATTTCGTAAATCAAAGCATTTTCCCTAATTTCAATGACAATTTCAAATCAGACGAGTTCGGAACAGCATGAGATATTAGAAAAATGACGTGAAATAGTGTGATTTTATTTCTGACGTCGAGTAACGTCAACTCTGTGTTGCGTGGTGAAATGAAACACGTTCGTATGCAACGCCATAATTAAACCAAAGGCGTCTGACACAAAACAACTGGAAGTGTAGTTTAACAAAGCGAAGAAACAAGAGGCCCAATGGCAGTGAACTGTCACTTATACGAATGAAGGAAATCCTGATATTGCACCTACATATAAATAATACGGGTGATTTTCACCTCAAATGTAGGCCTATAACAATCCTGGACAGCTAAATGTTATATGGGCTGAATTTCTAGTTTTTATACGTAAATAATGTCAATCTGGCGTCTTGATTTTTTCTATGCAAGTATATTTTTAATGTTGAAAATTGAAATACACGTAGAAAAAGTTTTGTGGATAAAAATGTTTATAAAATTCATCCGTTTCTTAGTAAAATATTAATATATCAAGTAACAGTATAAGTTCAAGAGAAGATTCCTATAAAAAAAAGGCCAAGAATGTAATTATCACATAAATCACGGAATAAAACGAGCTCTAACAATGTAAGAGCTGAATAAGGCGGAAATCTAAAGTCAATTTCACACGTGTGTTAAGGATCGATGACTTGGTCACTTGATTTATCGGGGTGTCAAAAAATAAGGATAAAATATTGTCAAATGTTGAGGCATTTAAATGAAGTCGTGTCAGATGGCTTGTTGGCAGGCTTAGATAAACCGTAATGTCAGTCTGTTGGTCATTGCCGGGTCATTCGGAAGGGATTGTGTCGTAGTTATGATCAGGCTTAGTCACCAAATCTCACAATATCTTAGTCATTTTACTCGAATTAATGGATAAAGGGACAGCTGGGGACCAGCGCAATAAACTCCCGTATAGGCCCATTGACCAACCAATCAACAAACGTGTCACAGCAGCTTGTCACTTGCCCATCAATCACTGCACGTGAGAAGATTCTACAGATTGATCCGCGAAGCAAATCAGAAAATTAAACCAACCCTCGTTCCTTTTTATTAACCTTATCGTCTCATTTAACGCAGTCTAAAAAGATTGGATTTTAGCCGCACAAGTAGAATCCGCGTTTCCCATATTGTTGACGAAGCCTAGCAAACCAAATGAGAGAAGCATGGCACATGGATTTGTTTTCAAAAACACTTTCGATAACTTTTACTGTCATTTAACATCTTTACCCGGCATTTCTATATTAATGACAGCATTCCCTTTCTTAATAGCTTCTTACTCAAAACTGTTGGAAACAAAATTATACAGGTTGTTTTATATAGGCCGTAAAATTGACGTACTGGGACTTGAACGAGTTATTTACATTCTATTTCTATAGGTGAAATATATGTATTTCTTTTCCTCTTAAACACAATAACCCGATTAATTTGCATAAAATGCTTTCGTTTCAATCATAACATTGCATACATAAACGCGTCACCACGTATAACCGAAGTGACGTCTCGTTTCAAATAACGTCATTCTACTACGAAGTCATATTTGTCTTGAAATTGTCAGAGAATCAGAATTTATTACACAGTGATGTTTGAATACCAATAATATTGTCCTCGAATGGTTTAAACGCTTTAAACGTTTGGTGTCCTCTGGGTTATCACTTGGTTAATGGTATTTAATGCACACTGTGCAATATACATTTGTATCCTCCCACTATTCCTCTATACTCTATTTTACAAAGGATGTGTGAAAAATGGGTAAGGACCAAAAAAGACTGAATTATCCCATCTTCTCGAGACAAGGTGAGTCCCGACAAGAAACTCTATTCCTCACACTGTCACGCTTGCACCATATTTCTGGCCAAACAGGGAGGAGATATCTCTTCGAGCTAAAGTGAACTCAACACTTACTGTCGAGGGTTTGCCATGTTGTTATATCCCTCCGACACAGTCTGTGCAGTGGAAGACAGTTATAATTGTCGTTCTAACACAGTCAAGAATAACCATAATTAGAGCCACTGCTCGAAAAGAGGGATCTTTCTCTGCTGTTTATCATGATACACCGGGTGAGGAGATACACTGTTTGAAAAGTGGTACATGTATTTGATTGGCCTATAAGTTTGAAAATTGAGACATACCCATTGGACCCCTAACAACCAACATCGATAAAACAAATCACAGAGAAGCTGCATGTTAGTGTTGATCTATACATTGATCCTACCAAATTTCATTCTCGATTCCATTAAAAAAACTGCTGAAAATAGTATTTTTAACGAGGTATCCGCAAGAAGAAGTAGAACTGCATGGAGTCCGTCTCAGACACCGAGGGGCTAACATGCACATACATGCCCACGAGGAAAATTAAATCAATAACTATTCTTGATACCTTTGTCATGTTAATCAAGGCTTTTATGGATAACAATTACTTCTTTTTATTTTTCAAGCTATTTCAAGTTTTTTTCAATTTCTCCATAAAAGTCTTGATTAGTATAAAGTTGTTATCCATAGAAGTCTTGGTTTGTATGTGTCATCAGCTTCTGCAGAATTAGATAAGGCCAAGAAATCTATAAGGAGATATGTATAGGTGATAAGCCGAGGTTTATCGCGCTGAGCTGCCAGGGATGTGATCGACGTTCTTCGGCTTGAGTTGATCAGATCACAGCCACCCTTATCACCGATCCTTCCCGTAAAGGTCCAGCGAGTTCCACCCCAGAGAAACGCATCAAATCTAGGCCTTTATTTGTCAATTAACAAATGATTCACTCCTTGTAGAAGTAGAAAACCAAATTTATATCGATTTTGTCTTAAAGGAGTTTCGGAATGCTGACGAAGATTTTGCTATGGTATTTTTCTGGGGGGAATTTGAGCGCTGTTAACAGGCTATTCCGTTAGACGATAGTCTCTGGCAGATTATGGGAGCGTGTACAGCCCCGCACCACGGTTAATTATAAGAGGTTGTTTAAACAAGATTCCCCTGTGTCCGGTGGCGATAAATCCCGGAGAAAGCTCAAATGAACAGTCCCCTGTTGACCAAAGTAATAAAGCCCCGAGAAACCCTAAAGGGGGGATCGGCCATGCACTTATTGCTCATTCCAAAGCAGGGCACGGATTAGTCAACTAAAACACCCACTGCCATGGACTCCTCGAATCGCCCCTTGAACTTTCTATAAATTCACACTACGCACTGCTGGACTATCAAACAATCAATCAAGACTTTCTGAACAAATATGGTAAATGACTATTACGAGGACATTTTGTTTGTTTGATTGAGGTTTTACGCCGTCCTAAAGTTTTTGTCACTCAGTTGACGGCGATCCACTAGCAAGAAACGAAGACAAGCTACAAGGCAATACATGATGCTCCCACCAAACATCGTCTGCCGTAAGGTTTTAAAATTACGCATTAAATCTAATTCTCTACTAATATAGGCCGTAATTAAGTGTCGCATTTTATGCTACCAGCGAACAACTATTTTCTAGTGATTTTTAAACGAATACAGTATGGGGTAACTAGAAACAAATGTTATCCGATAAAAAAAATCTACAATTATTTTAAGTCTACTCGTGCCCAGTAGCATAATATCGTGAAACATTATTATTGTGTCATATACAACATTTTGTGAATGTTTGATCAGCTCCAGAAACCTTTAGTTCCTCTGAAGAGTTGAACATAATACACTTGTGTATTATCGAACAAGCTGAGTATAGCTCGCAGGTCCCCACAATACTGGCCAAATCGCCGTTTCCCAATTAGTTTTGAGAACAGTTTCTTTTTTATTTTGATTCAAGGTCATGTTACTTTATCATTGGTGAACACTGTAATAGAATGTGGTGGAATTCAATCCCACCCATCGTCTTAACAGGAAGAAGCCACATTCTAAGTTTTAAGTCATTTAGTGAATATGTGTTTAAATTATTGTGTTCACAACCAAAACATGTACTGATGCATTCTAGTTCCCGCGAGATTTGCCTTCTCAGAGATAGAGAACAAGCTCTATGATATATACCAGCCATCCCCCCAAAATTTGGGGAAATTTGAAAGCATATCAGTTTGTTACTCTGGCACTTTTTGCGCGGATTTATGCCATTATTGTTCTTGTAAAAGTTATCGAAATGTGTTTTTAAAAGAATAAAACAATAACCACTGCACAGTGGGAACAAATAATTTGTATTGTATTATTTGCACTAATTACAAATTGTCTCCCTTGTACTATTATGACCTGGGTATATCTTAGAGTCGATATCTCGGCGTAGGCAGTAAGATAGATTCTATTTGAGATTGATCGTTAATAGTGACAAGCTGTATGGAGCGTACGGTAGCAGCCTCATACAGGGATAGGATGTATCCTCTGAAGCCCGTATCAGTATGTCCCTTTCTGAAAGTAAAACAATTGTATTAAATTAGGTCACAATTTGTATAAACTGATAGTTACGAGTCTTTACAACAAATTGTGGTAATAGCTAAATTATTGCTATTTTTTACGATTACTGAGCTTATATAAAATAGATGTAGCTATTAGATGATGGATGCATTTTTGTATTAATTCACACTGTATTTTGTATCTGTGTGTATTCCCTCCTGGTAAACTTCCCCGCCATGATCCACCCTACCTATCAGATTTAGGCAAACAAACACAAAACAAACTATATAAATTATATACATGGTCAAACATAGTTTATTTGTCTCATCATAAAGACTTATTTATTTGGAAGCCATCGGAATGATCCAAGGGGGGTGAGCAGCTGGCCTCACAGATCACTATTCACATTTTATGAATTTAAACAAAATAACCGCTATGATGTAAAACCAATTTCACAACACTGTTATTATAATAAAGAATAATCTGGATGTGTTTGTTAAAGTTTGTGGACAATAATTTAGTTATGCATTGTAATTGGTTAACATTATTTGATTTTCCGCTATGATGTCATTTTATAATATATTCTAACATGTTACAGATTTAGCAATGAATTTTGAGGAGTACTATAGGAGTATGTGTGAAGTTTATGTAAATTGTAATTTTTCAAGTGAAGATTGTTACCAGTAACTTCTTATAAGTTGTTCTTCAGCCAGCCAAGGTGAAACATTACCCACGAATTATCGGTTTCTTGAACATTCAGTTGAGAGAAATAGTGTTAACAGATAGACCATATGAAAACTTTTCTAAAAAGGGTATCCTAGATTTGTAGAATTATTTCATAAAGTCGCAATAGACACACAGGGGATTCGCCTGTCTTGCTCACCCCACACTGAATAATTTCAACATATTCAAGAAACCATTTTTAGGCGCCTTTAACGGTCTATCTACTCACTATCTAGTCTTCCATCTTTCCTTTTTATAAAGTAACAATACCAAACCCTTATTACATAGGAATTAGACTCTATGGATCTATAGCCATTAATTACCGGTGTCACCCATTCGTCTGCCATCTTTCTTTGTGTTCTTGATTAACCACCATTCATTAAACCGCCACGTCATATGGTTGACAGACTATGGCGCAATTCATTGAGGTAGTAAACACCGATATTTTGTTGAATAAGCTCAGTGTTCAATACTATTTCGAGACGTTCCTGTGTAATTAACCAATGCACGTGTTCTTGGGTAAATACCTATTATGCACAAGCACCCACTGAATATGGCGTTAAACAATCATCAATCAATTTACACAAGCGCATAAAATTATATATTTATCATTCAAAACACCACGCATCAATATAGGCCTACATAACGTTGCGTTTACAATCCATCAATTCGAAAATCTTTGCGAAACACACAGATTGTAATCAGCCCAGCCAGGTCTGGTTTCATTTTGCAAGGTCATTGATTTGTTTGCCTTGCTCGGGTGACAGAAATATTTCTTTCTCCTAAATACATCATCCGAACACATGGTAT
Organism: Cryptochiton stelleri; assembly: GCA_031471745.1. NCBI lineage: Eukaryota > Metazoa > Mollusca > Polyplacophora > Chitonida > Mopaliidae > Cryptochiton > Cryptochiton stelleri. The sequence continues at coordinate 12,663 of JAUELC010040786.1, forward strand.
CTCTACACCTATACACGTGTAGAGACACCATGCGATATAAGACTGGATGTCCATGTTA
>JAUELC010040896.1:0-12719 GCA_031471745.1 Cryptochiton stelleri
TCATATATGTGAAATAACTTTATCATTCATTGACAAGAAAACATAGGCCTAAACACTGACAGCGCGATTTTTATGACATCAAACAGTTTGCGATCTTCATGACAACTAAAGAGTGTTCATTGACAATAATTGTTTAGCAAAGTTTAACGTAAACTTTGAATGGTCAATGTAGTTTAATATTTGGTTTGTTGGCTTTATTATCGGAATATTAGCGATACTTGGGATATAAATAAGAGATTGAGGTGGAAATGTGACTGGCAACAGGCATTGCTGGAAGAAGAAATCTTTGTGGCCACAGATAAACAAATGTGCAAGGTTAGTTACAGCTGCTATAGTACGCGCGGGTCAAATTGACTCTGTCGGGATATGGAAAAAAATACACAACGTTACTATGGCTGCAAAATCCGTAATTCTTCTGAGGTTTAAGTACTAAAAAAAAGGAATATCGTAGAATATCCAACAGCTCTGATCCAATCAGATGCCAAGAATGTTATCTGAATTGTGATAAATTGTGTTATGTTAGGACCAGTTTGATATCCATAAACCTGTGTTCCAGTTATGATAACCTACAGCTTCTAAATGCCACTTGAAGAGGATATTAGGACCAGTCTAAAAGCCAAGCCACGTTCGTTTGTTAACCTCTATCAAGACCTGGATCTCACTCAACACAGCTTTCTGGCTTATAAAGTTAGTGTTATCAATGCACCATAACTGTATTGGAGAACAAGACTAAAGTGTGTAAGACCCCATTGACCACAGAGTAAACAACATTTCATAGTCAATGTGGCTGTCTTGTTAAACACTTTGAAATGTTTGAAGTAGCCTACTCTAGAGAAAACTGACAGCTCCACTTGTTTAAAATGACAGGCGTGCGGTTGGAGGGAGCTTCCTGTTGCCCTAGTGCTCTTAGAGCTAAAGGGCAACACAAAGCTGATCTGTTTGTGGCATCCTGTTATGTCCTGTAGTTGTCTTGTATCTTGTCATTGTTTGTTGCCAGTGGCGTTGGGGGGGGAGATTTCTTTCACCCATTGGACTGGCACACCATCATATGAGTGAAATAACCTTAGGTATGGTGTAAAAATCCCTATCAAACAAATCAAAATGACGGATTAGAATTGAGACTTTGGAACATGTTTCCAGTATGCCTCAGGTAAAAACGTCTGAGTTAAGCTGTATGTATCTTAGGTATAAGTGAGGTTGAATGGAGTTTCATTAAAGAGCACAGGTCACTCCTGTGTAGCTGTCATTCCAAAGATCTCACTGTACCAAAACCACATTTGAGAAATGTTGTGGATTTACACAATTTATGTTGTAGGACACACAGCATATATGACTGATGATTAAAGCCATTGGTCTAAACACATGGTCAGTGCTGTGCTCCCAAAAAGATAGGGTTAAAGTTAAAAGGGAAGAAAATGTTAGGATAAAATGAATTGGAGTTAATGATATTTAGTTAATGACAGTTTCCAGAAAATGGTGACCTGTCGTGACTGTAGCAATTTTTGGTTGTCTTGTCAGAGCCAGATTGAGCATAAAATTGTATGGTGGACTTTTCATCCCATATTGGTGGTTCTTCCGTAAAGTTTATTATTCAGTTAATATCCATTGGAATCGCTGCAGAAAAATCTACATGTGGACATTTTATTATCTGATCAATTCGTCTATAGCCTTTATTGATTGTGTAGAATACCTGGACATTGCGTGAATGTGATTATATTTTTAAGTCTGAAGTAGTTAGAAAATCAAAAGCATAAAAATATATCTGTTGGTAGTCAATATGACTGTCTTGTTAACCCTTTCAAGCCGTATTCCCGGTAAACCGGGAATTTCAGACTAGACTCTCTGCCGAATTCCCGATACAGCGGGATTCGGGAAACCCCCTGTTTAAACCAGGTCAAACTCTAAATATATCAGCCAATCAGAAAAAAGATAGGTCGCCTATGCTGAAACACTTGTCTACAAATGACGGAAGTGTAAACAAGGCAGTTTTACGTGTATTTTGACACAGTTTTTTCGAATATTTTGATCATGAAGCGAAGCTCGCCGCAACCAAGCGTGTCAGGGGAGCAAAGACAAAGGCGTAGACTATTTACAACTGAGAAAGTGCTGCATAATTTGGATGATTCTGATGGAGAGGAGCTTGAATTCGACCAAACTTATCTTGAAGACGATTTGGATTCAGTTGACGATGACAGTGGCAGTGATTTTGACATTTCGCAAACGGACAATTCTAATGATTTGTCAGAAACAAGGGGGCGTGGCGCTTCATCAGTCGGTATTACTGGGGCAGGAGATACAGGGGACTTTGATGCAGGTTGGAATAGTGTGTTTTCGGAAGCAAGTAATTTACAGTTTGACAACAACAACATCGGAACACAGAATATTCCCGGATTTATAACGGACGAAAGTACAGCTGTTGACTTTTTGTCTTTATTTTTTGATGATGCATTTTGGGAGAGATTATGCACCATGACAAATTTACGGGCCCATCAAACGCATGAACAAAAGCCAAACTCCTATTATGCTAAGAATTTTTCTCCCGTCTCCCCACCTGAAATGAAAGCTTTTGTTGGTCTAAGACTATGCATGGAATATCTGGTTATCAAGCCAAGCTATAGAGACTACTGGAAAAGTGAAGGGAACGACTTCGTAATGTTCACACCTGGTTTTCGTCAAGTACACGTGATCGCTTTCTTGCAATATGGACATTTCTACATGTAGTGAATGAACAAGATCAAAACATTGATAAGACTGACAAAATATACAAAGTGCGCCCAATGTTGAACGATTTGTTGCAGAAATTTAGACTGTATTATAAACCTAGTAAGCATCTCAGTCTTGATGAGGGTATGATTCCCACCAAAAACAGGCTAGCTATCAAACAGTATATCAAAGATAAGCCAACTAAATGGGGTATCAAATCATTTTTGTTATGTGATGATGAAACAGGATATGTACTCAGTGCTGAAATATATACTGGAAAAACAGACATTGTCGAGGCAAAGTTAGGTGTGATTGGGAATACTGTTGTTCGCCTAATTAAATCATGTAATCTTGACGGTAAATCGCATGTGCTCGTTATGGACAGATATTATAACTCTATCATTCTCGCAGACCATTTACTAAATGTCTTGCATACTGGAGTAGTGGGTACAGTCCAAACAAATAGGAAACACTATCCAAAGAGTCTCAAAGTAAAAAAACTGCCAAACCGTGGGGATTTCCGCTTTCTGTGTCGAAACAGCGTGACATGCATGGTGTGGCAGGACAGGAGGCCAGTACATTTTATTTCTAACTATCACTGTCCTGATGATGTAACTACAGCAAACAGGCGAAACAAGGATGGATCTCTGGCTGAAATACAAATGCAACAGCTTATCCGTGATTATAATTCATTTATGGGAGGATGTGACAAAAACGACCAGATGACGCGCTTGCACAAAACTAGAAAACACTATAGATGGCCACGTCGTCTCTTTATAAAAAATTTTATGTGGGCTACATACAATGCATATATCCTGTCAAATGCACACAGCCAAACAAACAATAAATATTTCATCTCATTTATTCAGGAAATTTGTTTATCACTGATTGGTGAATATCGCTCTTCAGCACAAGTCCGTACCAGAAAGGAGCCTTGTGATCAGCGTCTCCTAGCAGGCCCGCATTACCCCGTTATTCCTCAGGATAAGTCAGGCAACCATGTATGCGTTGTCTGCAGTGAGAAACATCTTAGATACAGAAGGAATAACCCAGGGACTGCTTACAAAGACATTCCACACAAACTTGTGAAGACAACAATCTGGTGTTCTTTGTGTAAAAAATATTTGTGCGTGAAAAGAGGTTCCAAATGCTGGGAAGACTGGCACACCAAAGTACAATATTGGTATTAGAGTGAAGGTGTGACAATTTCGGGTAACTCTGCTAAATTTGATTGGTTTCTGTCAAGTTGTTTTCAATAAATCTCGTTTTATTTGCGATATGTACATTTTTAAGTGTTTTGGCTGTGGAGCTCAGGTATAGGAGTAAGTTATCTCCCCTTAGTCAGGGCTGAAAGGGTTAAAAACTTTGAAATGTCAGAAGTACTGTGGAAAAACGTGACAGCTCTACTTGTTTAAAATGACAGAATAGAATTAAGGTTTGGTAAGTAGCGTCCTCTATGCCTCAAGGTAAAACCTCTAAGTTAAGCTGTATTTATCAAAGGTGTAATTGAAGTTGAATGGAGTTTCATTTAAAAGTTTTAACTCCAGTGTAGCTGCCGTTCCAAAGATCTCACTGTACCAAAAATACATTTGAGAAATGTTGCTGATAAACAGAGAAACTTTTAGGAAATATATGTATATGACTGGTGATTAAAACCACATGGTCTGAGTTAAAAGGGAAGAAAATGTAAATATAAAGTGAGTCTGAATTGATATATCATTTACAGCAGTTTCCAGAAAATGGTGTCCTGTTGTGACTTGTAATTTTTCATTATCTTGTCAGAACCAGATTGAGCATAAAATTGTATAGTGGACTTTTCATGCCATATTGGTCGTAATTCCGTAAATTTTATTATTCAGTTAATATCCATTGAAATCGCAACAGAAAAATCTACATGTGGACATTTCATTCTCTGATGAATTAGTCAGAATGTTAATTGTGTAGATACCTGGACATGGAGTAGATTTGATGACATTGAAGTGGAGTGAAAATCAATAGAATAATACCATAGAAAACAGTTGATAGTCAATTTGGCTGTCTTGTTAAAAACTTTGTACTGTCTGAAGTACTCTAGAGAAACATGACAGCTCTACTTGTTCAAAATCACAGAGTAGAATTAAGATTTGTGAAGTTGTGTCCAGTATGCCTCAAGGTAAAAACCTTTAAGTTAAGCTGCATGTATTTTAGGGCTAATTAAAGTTGAACGAAGTCTGATTAAAAAGCTATCCCTCCTGTGTAGCTGTCATTTCAAAGATCCCTCTACTGAAATCACATTCGAGAAATGTGTAAAGATTCCGGTGAGAAATATGTGAAACCTGGGGAAGAATAAATGTTAAATTGGTACTTTAACGTGAGTTAAAAACAGCTCACTCGGTCAGTTTGCCAGATGGATTTGCTGGCAAGAGAGCGTATACTGTCGTGAAACGTAAAGCTCTTGAGTTGAATGGAATCAATGTCATGTCAATGATGTTTCTGTGAAAGACTGTCACGAAAACGTGTGGGTTTTCCAGATAGAATCCATAAGGCATGTCATGTCTGTGATCAATGGTGAACTTTTCTTATCCACACTGTGAAAACTGACCCTCTTAGTGCCAGTGCTATATCTACCAGTCATGAAATGTTAATTTGAAGATTTCATCATGAACCCGATTGATTTTGCTAGCAGTACCACACTCAGTCTGTGTGTATTGACCTTTCATTTACCCCATTCTGCACAATTAAAATTTCTATATTTGACACATTTTATGATTTATAATTGTTCCAACCTGAAGAATGCACGGCCATACAGTTTAGTAATAAGAGAAACCCAATGCACTGAACTGGACGTACACAAATGTTACAATTCTTAATATATTGAGTTGAATATGTGCATTGTAGTATTAGACCTTGACATATACGGTAATTAACAGTATTCCGAAAGATAATTTTTGCTTTAATCTTAACACTTTTAATTTAGATTTTGCAATCTATTTCAGAAACCTGAAGAAAAATTACTTGTAACCGTAAACGTTTTGTGAATTACATATTTAAATTAATGTACGTAATTTATCGGCAATATCTAACATGAAATGAAAAATTGTGATTATATTCTGCAACCCAATTAAAACCGTTTTCAAATCGTGTTAATTGATCGGTCTTGGCACCTACAGACCAGACATTGTTTAATTTAACCACAGCAAACACATGTTATCTGACCCTTGACCCTGAACACTAACCTTATTCACCTCTGGCTTCAGTGCAGCAAACCCCTTAGGGCCACTGGGCGACACATTGTCACCGAAATTTTCAATTAACCCAATACTCGTTCAGACCAAATATATTCTTCTCACCAGGCTCTCTTCACAGCTAATCTAAATTTTCTTTCTCTCTCGAGATGTTCCTGTGATTGAAGTTAATTGTGTAGGATAATTTGATAGCACTCCGCTTTGATGTACTTGTTATCGAGAAAGGAAATTGGATATGATTATCATGTCTTATTTTATTATACAACGAAAACTATTTACATTTAGTTAAAATTAAAAAATACTTCGTTAGATGTTACGCACACCAATAGCATAGAGTGAAACCTGACTTTACTTATCTGCCAAAAGTCAAGATAAAATGATTACTTTTTACACGGTGTTCTACAACTCTGTTTTTTTTTACAAACAGAAGACAGAAAGTGGACAAACAACACGTCCAGTTTACTTAAAATTCTATTGTTTTTTTTAGCTTCAATATAACAAAATGACACTTACTGCATGCAGTCATTCTCAGATGAGAATTATGTCTTAAGTGACAGTAGGCCTATACTTATAAGTAATACAACAATATATTGCCTTACAATCTTGCAATATGGTAATTCAACAATACAGCCTTTAACAATCTTGTAATGTGGTAATTTAACAATACAGCCTTTAACAATCTTGTAATATGGTAATTCAACAACACAGCCTTTAACAGTCTTGTAATATATTAATTCAACAATACAACCTTTAACAATCTTGTAATATGGTAATTCAACAAAACAGCCTTTAACAATCTTGTAATATGGTCATTCAACAATACAGCCTTTAACAGTCTTGTAATGTGGTAATTGAACAAAACAACCCTTTAGCAATCTTGTAATGTGGTAATTGAACAATACAGCCTTTAACAGTCTTGCAGTGAGGTAATTCAACAATACAGCCCTTACGATCTTGTAATGGGGCAATTCAACAATACAGCCTTTAACAATCTGGTAATTAAAAAAGAACAGCTAGCTTTAACAATCTTGTAATGTGGAAATTCTGCAATACGTCCTTTTACAATCTTGAAATGTGGTAATTCAACAATGCAGCCTTTAACAATTTTGTAATGTGGTAATTCAACAATACAGCCTTCAACAGTCTTGTAATATATTAATTCAACAATACAGCCTTTAACAGTGTTGTAATGTGGTAATTCACATAACAGCCTTTAACAGTCTTGTAATGTGGCTATTCAACAATACAGCCTTTAACAATCTTGTAATGTGGTAATTCAATAATAAATCATTTTACAATTTTGTAATATGGTAATTCAACAATACAGCCTTTAACAATCTTGTAATGTGGTAATTCAATAATAAATCATTTTTCAATTTTGTAATGTGGTAATTCAACAATACAGCCTTTAACAATCTTGTAATGTGGTAATTCAATAATAAATCATTTTACAATCTTGTAATGTGGTAATTCAACAATACAGCCTGTAACAATCTTGTAATGTGGTAACTCAATAATAAATCATTTTACAATTTTGTAATGCGGTAATTCAACAATACAGCCTTTAACAATTTTGTAGTGTGGTAATTCACATAACAGCCTTTAACAATCTTGTAATGTGGTAATTCAACAATACATCCTTTAACAATTTTGTAATGTGGTAATTCAACAATACAGCCTTTAACAGTCTTGTAGTGTGGTAATTCACATAATACAACCTTTAACAATCTTGTAATATGGTAATTCAGCAATACAGCCTTTAACAATTTTGTAATGTGGTAATTCAATAATAAATCCTTTTACAATTTTGTAATGTGATAATTCAACAATACAGCCTTTAACAATTTTGTAATGTGGTAATTCAACAATACAGCCTTTAACAATCTTGTAATGTGGTAATTCAACAATACAGCCTTTAACAATCTTTTATCAATTCATTAAGAATTGTTTGCATGCTGCATGTTTGCAAAATGCTCCTCTCCAACAGATTCAACCCCATGCTTGTAATGAAATGAAAGTTACCAAAAAACATGTGCGTAATAATACAAGAGAACATTCACTTCATAATTTCCCTTTTAATGTTTAATTCAGATCTGATCATTACAGAATTTGTGACCGTAAAATCTTGCTAATTTTTTTTTACTGAAATACAGATTCGACTGACTGACCTAATAACTAAGTTCTGCTATGACATCCACTACAGAACTGCCAGGGTCTAGCTTTCCCTAACACCCAGGAGCTTCACTGAATCTTTCTGAGAACATCTTATGGAAGTTGTTCTTGGAATGCACCACAACTAGACACTTTATCCTTGCAGACAAGTTTTATGTAATGCAGATTAGAAATTTAAATGAGTATTTATTGATGGGAGAGGAAAACCATGTTATAATTAATCGAATATGAAATCAAATAGACTTGAGTAGAGTTTCCACAAAAATGTCCATTTGAAAATGACCTATGATGAAGAAGAATCAAATTCCATGTGTCAATACAGCCAGCTTATTTCCAGACACTTGTTCAAAAACTCTACTTTGTTTAATAATCTGTGGGGAAATTTCCGTCTCAATTACTAAAGTTTCCTAATCCTATATACAGTACAAATATATTATGCTCTAGAGAATATAGGTTTGGTTGCCAGCTTTTTTCCTATATTTATTCCATGCAAAGTAGTTAATTAACTCCCTATGCCATTGGATAACATCTTGTGGATTCCTTTAAAAATACTATTGGTTCACACAATTAAACTTTCCTTTGTGTCTTGTGCATATTATTGTAAAATTTGCTCAAATATTTTTGACAAAAGTAAAATGCTTAGTAATTAAGTTGGATGCACATTAGAATGTTGAAACGTACCCTTTTAACGTACTACACAGGTTTCAGGCCACCCATTGACTCGGGTATTAAAGGGAATTTTTCCGTTGACTGAGGAGATGATAGAGTAGTTTTAGCAGGTTTCCTCTGGATTTTCTACAAAACACAGCCAATGCAAAGTTGTCATAAATAGGCTACCCTTGAGTATAACATTAAACACCATTCAAACAAACAATCAAAACATGGATGAATTTAGATTAGTGATTATTCCATTCTACTTTTGCTAAAAGGTCTTTTGATAGAAGCTACACTCCCATGAATAAAACAACAGGTAAACAAACTTTACTGAATATGTTGATTTCAGACTAGAAGTGCTGTCATCTCTTGAAGTACTGTGATGAGAAATCAATTATCTGACTGAATGTAATAATTCACTGTCTAATACATCAACCATTAATCTGGCAGCTAGTAATGTATACAACAACAATGCTGACAAACTTGGTACTAAGAAAAAAGTTTTATTTAAACTTGATTAGAAATTCAAATGAGTGTTTACTGGTGCAAGAGGATAGCTATTTTGCGTTCCCGAGAATTCCTCTTATATGGAAATTACCTTTGATTAGAAAGAATCCAACTTTCCATGTAAATAAAACCAGTTTTTTTCTAGAAACTGAACAAATAACACTTTTTTATTTATCTTTATGTTGAGATCTATTTCAATATCACTGCAGACAAATGTAGTGCTTACTTTGTTACCAGTTGAAGTTGACCAAATATGGTATCGTTTAAGCCAGAGATAGTTCTATTTGGATCAAATAATCTCTTGTTGACTTCCAGCAAATATCGATGTTTTATGCTTAATGTTTAATCAGAATGATTTACATAATGTTAATCAAAGCTTCATCGATGTCCTTGTGATGGCATTGTGGTTTCACATGATATGGAACTCTCAGCGAGTAACAATTAATGCTTCAAAAAAATAGCTGTTTCTTTTTGCTTAAATCCTTTAATTTTTTTTACGCCCGATTAAATTGGTTGTATTATGATATGACTACCGACTGTCTAGCGTACGGTCCTTAATTCACCATCAATTGTTCTTGTGTCTTTTGCTAGAACTGATTCACCAATATTTTTATTTAAATGGATACAAATTTGGACTTAGAAATAAACAGAAGTGATTTTCTTTTCCAGAGCAGAACTCTGAAACTATAAGGCCTATGGCTTCTTTAAGTGGCATTTATAATGCCTATCTTTATAAAAATAGTAGACACATTAACGATCAACTGTTGTTGTGCCGTTTGCTATTACAGATTCACCAATATTTTTATTTATTTCCAAATTTGGACTTGGTCATTAACAGAAGTGGATTTCGCTTACAGAGCAAAACTTCAAAACTATTAGGCCTATCTTCATGAAACTTGGTAGACACATTCACCATCAGCTGTTGTGTTCAAGATATATATGTGCTGAAATGAAATCATATTTCTGTGGAAAATAAGCCAGATTTGATAAGGATATTAAAACTCCCATAGCATAAATTTCTGCATCTTTTCTAAAACCCTTTGGACCGTGCATCTAAAACAAGAACTTATTGATTGGCACCAATCAGAAAGCTTGGTATACCGACAGACTCGGCTAGTTGCGTTAGTGACTCTACACCACCTATTTTAGTTAATCCCCCAAAAAACTAAGGAAATCTATATGTTAAAATATTTCAGATACAAATTCTGGTTTGAGATGCATGGTCCGCCAAGGGTTGTAATGTAGAGTAGTTCGGAATAAAACCCTTGGCTAGTGAAGATGAAATTGAGGCGACTGAGTAGAGTGTGACTGAGTAAAGCATTCACGGCTGGCTGCCTCGATTGTCAGAAGAGTTTCCAATCCCTCGATACTTCATCCTAGTATTCACTGAACAGGTGTAAAGGTGGATAGGACTGACATGTGAAAATCAATAATTGAACTAAACTGATTCGGCTTAAAATTATTGTTTACCAATTTAAGTTTGAAAGTACAAAGGGTTGAGGAGTGAATTTATGTTCCACTGTATACAGAACATGGAATTAAAATAAAATAAAAAGTGAACTGGACTGAGATGTGAGAATCAGTAATTGAACTTGATGGGGTTGTGGAGTGGATTGTCACTATAGTTTTGTTTATTGGAACAGTCAGGATATTTCTCACTTTGGTTGAGGTCACCATAATATAAAATCAAAGTGTTCCCCAATGCTTGTTTCCTGTGGCCATTTTGATGTCCCTCCATCCTTACATCCGATGGCCATTTTGATCTTGTTCAAGCAATAAAATTAGAAATCAATGAAGATTGTTAGGGTTTAGTGACTTTTATGCCTGGTGTTTAGCTGTCTTCAATGAAATCCTTCGAGTGACTGGTGGAATCTTTCTTTGCCCTTTGTAACATGAAGTCGATTTGCTGTGACATGTTGCACTTTAAAATTGCCAGCAATGTTTATACATACTGTGGTTGTGTGCTTTGATGCCAGTGCATGACATTGAGGGTGGTTTCCTTAACCCATTGGACTGGCAAGCCATCATATAAGGGAAATAACCTGACACGTGAGCACAGTGTTAAACTCCAATTAAACAAACAAATGTATGAATTTTCATACCACCAAAGTTTGTCAGTTTATGAAAATAACATGTTTTTGTCACCGCCGGACTGTTTTCCATATGCTGGGGTAGAATTGCAGGTTGTGATTACATTACGATTTGAAGTAAAAACGTACAATTTTTTAAATTACAGGTGTAGCAATTGGGGACCATTAGCAACGCAATCTGAATGTTTTATTTGCATTTACTTTGCAAGTGAATTAAATGGACGATCCCTAAAACAATTATGCATCATTAAATATATCAGACAACAAACTCACCAGTAAATTGGAGATAAATAAACTCCAAGGTTGTGGGGCAGAGTTCATATATAAAAATATCATGTCCTTAAATAAAATGTTGGTCATGACAAACTCTGGGTAATAATTTCACCAATAAAACTGGATATCGGTAAAGATTGGGGTTTTTATGTTTAAATGAGCTCTTCAAAGATTATATAAATCTGATAATACTGTACATCAAGGTTCCCTCATACAAATAACATGTTTGCAATAAACTCATCATGCTAGGCTGTAAGTTCCTCGTGGTTTATTGCAAAATACTTTTTAGTTGAAAGTTCTATCCTTAAAAGTCCTTCATAAAAAAAAACTTAGTTACCAATAAAACTGGTTTTATGGGGCAATATAATGCATAAGTAGTCATGCAATCTGTTTCCAATATGGCACAAACTTTTGTTTTTATTGGAACTTCAAATCTCTACAATAAAGCTGCTTCTTGTTATGGCCCCGCATCGAAAGATGCGGCTGCCCTATTGTAATCGGCTTGTCCATCCGTCCGTATTCTATTCCGTACTCTTACTTTTGAAAGAGTGATTAGATTTTATTCAAATTTGCTGTCAATGTTCATTATATGAATATGCCGCTCAAGTTCGACTATCATCTTGTTCAGCCCGTTACTTATTTTCATACTGCAATCTTGATTGGTCGATTGTTCATTTTTCTATTCCGTACTGTAACTTTTGAAAGAGTATTATTTGTATTCAAATTTGTTGTCAGTGTTAATCATATGAATACGCCGCTCAAGTTCGACTTTCATCACGTTCAGCCCATTGTCTCTGCCGAAACAAGCCACACAGAGTACACGCTGTGTGGTCAGGCGAAATTCTGATTATGCTGGCCAGTTCACTAACAGCTAATTTACCACTATAACAGCTTAATACAACGCCGCACTTCGCCGCAGGGACACAGTCAGTAATTGTACATTGAATAAATAGCTAATTAGAAACGGAATACAGCCGTCGAGACCAACCATGTTATAGACTTTGTCTATACGGCCCTAAAAAAATCCTACTGATCATTCTTTTGATAACTCATCAATTGGATTTACTCAAGACGGAAAATACATGCATTTTAGTAT
>JAUELC010041007.1:0-19652 GCA_031471745.1 Cryptochiton stelleri
AAACAAATTTGAACTTCACTTTTGGAAACAACACGATATAGTCTATCATTTTCATCTGACATTATATTTAAACTGCCAATCCCGTTAAGGCAATTTCATTCACAAGGAAACCTCCGTCTTCGCTACAGGCAAAAAACAATGCCAAGATACAGGTACAAGACAAGCATAGGACATAATACACTGTGCAATCACTGAAAAAAAATCAAAATGGATCGGGAACTTCGTTGGCATTATTAAAATTGATCGCCATATATATTGCCAGAGTTCTCACTACCAATAAATGGGAATGTCAGCAGTGAGGGTTGGTGTGGATTTGCCGTATTTCATTTGCGATCTAAAGAAATATTCAAAGGAGGATTTGTGAGAGTCGGAGGATAATTAATGCAATTTGGAGGCCTAAACAATAGTGTTATAAGTGCTGAGAGAGAATATTAATGATGATACAAAGCCCTTGACTGAGGTGTCATACGCAGTTTCATATTTTTATTGGGTAATACAATCAACACTGTGACTGAACAGGATATTTTATACCCTCAAGAGCTAACATAAGTTTTAAAGTATTTCCCAGGATCAAAGCTGATGTCGCCACAATGTTTGTGATCATGACTTGAGAAGACGGTTTTAAGAACAGACCATTTGCAAATTCATCCAAGTGAAAAACCCTCGAGTGAAGGCCGATCAAATAAAAAAACAAAAAACATTCACTGCTGTTTGTACAATTGATGATAACAATAAACAGTTTTTTTTTCATACACTTCTACTTTGCTGCATACACTACTGCATCTCAGCCAGAATAAACAGCTATGCAATTGATTTGTTGCCTTGGAACTTTTAAGCACCAATTAGTTGACATGGTTCTGAAAGACTTGGCTTCTTGCCGTAGAGGCTTTCCACTGCCCATTTTTGTCCACACAAACCCATCAGATTCTTCAGCTATTGCTGTTATGGCTCTGTGTTTAACTGATTGAATCAAGCAGTGTGGGTTATCGTATGCCATGCTATTTGTAATTGCATATGTGAATGGTTTGATATAATTGTATAACAGGGAGAGTTGACTGGAACCACGATCAACAGAGGGTGTAACTATACATGTATATTCTGTTTGAGATGCTCAGTCAGTTGGGGTTGTAATGGAGCTCCGAATTAAACCCTTGGTTAGTGAAGAAGGATAAACGCTGAAAGTACCTTTATTAAAACCATCAAGTTACAAGCAGATCATGGACTTTTCTTTTAATGCGTTATTTGTATATGTAAAAATGTAATTCATGAGTGAACTGAAAAACATAATTTGTCAACTAGAAATGTAATAATCGTTAAACAGAGTTTCAAATGATTCATCAGGCGAGTTGCTACTTTCAAACTTCATACACTGTATACTAGAGGGAGCAACTCTTGAAAGCTGACTTAGAATTGCATCAAAGCCGTTGAGCTGGAGAAATAGGGTGTTGCATAATTATAGTTAATAGACTTCTGTCAACAAGTGAATAGTTTTGTTACCTTGGGTGTAATACATTCTAATTCTCCATTGCTGATCCGCCAGAGCACATGCTGAGTTTGATCACCTCAGTAGTATACTTAGAGCAGAACAGCGCGCATTGACCTTGATGACCCCTGGCTTGTGCGTTATTATGTATGGCGGTGCAAGACTTGCTCTTCACTACATAACAAGGAAGGCTTGTGCGCTATTAAGTATGGCGGTGCAATAAGTAGTGAAGAGCAAGTCTTTGCACTCCACTACATAACAAGGAAGGCTTGTGCGTTATTAAGTAGTGGGATAATCCGCACTACATAACAAGGAAGGCTCGTGTCTAACCCTAACTACCCTAACCCTAACCCTAAAGCACTACATAACAAGGAAGGCTTGTGTGTTATGTATGGAGGAGCAATTGGTATAGTATTTAGTGTTATTATTTATTTTTAACTAGACCCAAAGGGTCTTTGAATTTTGCACTTCTGTCTTGATTGCTGTATTTTTTAGTTTATAGTACACACCATTCAACACCACACGCTTCACTATAGGGTTAGGGTTAGAGTTAGGGTTAGGGTTTCTCCACTACTGACAGCCAGCAAGCCAGCCAGGCAGGGAGATAGCAATACCCCTAATCCCAGCGGGCTGAGGGATAATCACAAACAGGAAAAGCCAGCCAACCTTCGACGCTGTAGTGCATTTGTTTACACGAGGTGAACAAAAAACATAATATTCTGCTAAAAACAGAGGTATAAACGTTCTTCTTCAGGAAATTACAACGTCGGTAATGGCTATTAACCGACTTCAAAGAATTATCATGATGCATGCAAACATAGTCGCAAAGTCTTATACATCTAAAAAATGTTTGTATTATTTCCCCAATCTGTAGGTTGATATTACCTAAGTAAGTGTTATGGCACTTTATCACAGTCGATGGTGGAGAATCGTCTGTTATAGCCAATAAGGCCACCAGTCACCCAATACAAATGACATTTTGTACTAGGAGTAGAATGCTATTGTTAAAAGACCACAGGCTGTTAACCAGAAAGTGTGCAGAAATATAAATTTTAATATAACATTTTTAAGTGATCTAAGTGGCATTCTAACTTATTATGATGGTATATAAATCAAATGGCTCGTTAAAATTAAGGCCTACCAAAAAAAAAATTAATTTATATTTGTGTTCGTTGCTATGCTCAATTGATCGAAGTGCCATATTCCAGGTTCTCTGATACAACCATAAGGCTGTTCTTTCAGATAAGATTGAATGCTTTACGTAATTTCAAGAGCATTGATCTATTTCATCATGCAACATAGACATCTAAAATAGCAGGATTATTTAAGCTTACACTGTTTTTGTAACACGAAATAAATTCTTTCGTTTTTTTCTGTAAAAAGCTCATAATTTTGTGTGTGCTTCTTTCATAAAATAACTTCTGCGAATTCACCGCATTTTGATGATTTTTGGAGACCGGTTAGGGATATATTCATGTGTAAATTCGCCTCGAAGCCACATTAGTGCTTCCTTCGGCAAGTTTAAAGCTGGCTAAGTTAAAATTTGCATCAAGACCTTTTAACACAAACTGCATAAAACATTTCTCTACTCCAATATGAACACATATGAAGCACCCCAATTGCCGAATTAATACGACACTTCCTGGCGTACAGATTGTATCCAAATTTTCATTTCTCCATTGCATGTGACACATCGACCTAATAAGGGGATCACTTGTACGAAATGATTTCAAAATCCCATCATGCATAACAAAGCTATGAGCCGGACACGAAATCTAAGGGGCTAAAGCTTTGACCTTTAATCGTGGCCTTGCCCTTTAACCTGGTGACGCGGATTTTGACCGCGACATGAAGTTGTCATATAGTTATCACTTGTACTAAAGTATTTCAAAATCCCATCATGCACAACAGAGTTATGAGCCGAACACGATATATGAGCTGTTAAATCTTTGATCGTGACTTTGATCTTCAGCCTTGTGACCCCGTTTTGCATTTGACACAGCGTCCTAATATGGTGATCTCTTGTATCAAATGATTTCAAAATCCCACCATGCATAACAAAGTTATGAGCCGGACATGAAATCTAAGGTGCCAAAGCTTTGGCCTTTAATCGTGACCTTGACCTTCTACCTGGTGACACGGTTTTGCACGCGACACATCGTTCGGTACAAATATTGTATCAATGCAGGGTACGACGCGTACAGCCGATTTATCAGATAGGCCAATCTGACCGCCCGTCTTCAGGGAATATTGAGCCAAAGTGGTGTATTGGAGCACGTTGACCTTATGGCACCCTAGTGCCAGTCAAAAGCCCCTCAGTCACTACGATCTCATTCTCCTCCGTCACGGGATGCAACCCACGGTCAACAGGTTGCCTCTACGACATACCGACGACGCTGAAGGCCTATTCTTACCCGGGACCCACACGGGGATACTAATAAAGAAAACCAGGAAATATGACAAGCGTGATTTACAGGGCAGAGCGAGCTTTAATCTAACAAACAAATTCCCTACTTCTGTGAAACAAACAAGCCCATGTTATGTCACTGTATAAAACATATCTGTCGTCTGATATTTATGTTAAAACAGACAATTTTATTGGCAGAATGACTTGAACGGTATGCAATATCGTGCATTTAGTTTAAAGGTCTGGTGAATTTAACATAATTGAAATACGAAAATATTGCCTCTGGAAAATGAGTCGTTTTACATCTTAATGGCGGAGTAAAAGTCGTGACGTCAAAATATCACTTATGAAGATCTCGGTCTCTCTAGATATCGGTTATGTACATTTTCAATCCTTAGATCTTTCAAGTGTCTCCTGTGTGTAGGCAAATATTACATCAGATAAGGTGGAAAGGACCAAAGTAAAGATGAAAAGACCTGATTAAAATGCTAAATAATAATAAAAATTGATCAATGTTGAAGGTTTAATTTAAATGTGAAACATCTACAACCAGTCTTAGGTGATCAAATGAAGACGTGGGCATGCTATTAGTAAAATATCAATTCAAAAATGGCTCTACGTAATAATATGTGCAGAAAATAAGCTACACAAAAGCTGCGCACAAAATCACATCCTTGAGTGCAGTATATACCGCAAATCATGCAAGAAGTGACGCAATTACCAAGGAAGACCATAGCTTGAAAGAAGAGAAAACAAAAAACAAAGCTATCTCCAAAAAAAGCCCACCAACAAAAACTCTTGTTAAAAAAGTTTGTGTGATTCTTAGTTCTCTAGGCGTAGCCGAATAATACCCTCAACCGTATGGCCACTACAATGCAGATATTGCAACGTTTTTAATTCGTCCGAAAGGCTCTTGGTTTTTAATATTGCCGTACGGCTAAAAACAAGGTCAGAGTCATCATTGCACTGCTTGTCCTCCCTAGCCTTACCGAACCCTAGTCTGTTTTCGGACCGACAAAAGCATCTCGGAAACACCAAATAAAGTGTCCCAGCAAACCAAATTAAAAGGAGTATGATTCCTTACTTTTAACGTTCGATTACAACACACTCCACACCAATTTTCCACATTTTCTTATAATTTAGGCCAAAGTAACAGACACATTATCGTATTTCAAATCGTCGTGTTTCATCCACCAAAGCACATATGGAAATAACATTATGACGCAAATCTGACGGTTTTCTTGGCGGGTTAGTCCGAATATACCCTTATTTGGATGACGACGTCATCCTCGTACACTAACTTCCGGTAGACTTCCTGGCGGAGATGAACGAGTGAGGTGTGGCATCACACATGCGCACTTATTAACTTCCTTTCCTACGACATTGGACTGATATTTTTGACAGATATCACGATGTGTCTGTTTCTTTGTGGAAAATTGGTGCGGGATGTGTTGTAATCGAACGCATTCTCATTGTCAATTTTGTTTGCTGGGACACTTTTTCTCGGGTGTTTCAGAAATGTTAATGGTCTTCCACAAAACTCGCATAGACAGATCTTTGACCATAGATCTGAGTCGGATCGAGCCCCTCGGACTAGTTTTTAATATTCTCACCAAACACACACACATACACTAAAACCCAATTAAGAACATAAATATGTCAAATCACACTCTCGCATAAATAACATAGCTAAACTACAGTGGTGGCCTTAAGAGCGACGACAAGATATGTTTGTTTGTTTGTTTGTTTGGCGTTTTACGCCATACTTATTAAAAGATATGTAGAGAGTTTCTACTGTGGCAAATCTCCCCTTCCCATGGAAGATGTTCACACTTAATTAGTCATATTGGAAACATAACAGATTTGTGCAAAGGTATTATTTAATATACTGTTAATTAGTTTGATCCGGAGAACGGTTTAATCTTGTAGGCATAGAACCACTAACCTGATCCCTTGTTAGGTATTTCGCAGACGGCTTACAAACACATACATCTCTAAGCATACCCCACGTCCTCTTATTCACACAATACGCCACAAACATAAACACACCTTGAAGACCATTCAACAAAACAAACACATACCACAGACTCTCGAGCTGAGTGGCGGAGGCAATGAAACCAAAGACCCACGTGAAACCCAGAAGACTTGATAAGGGAAAATAAACATTCAGGTGATTTCTGTTTGCTGTGTTCTTGGTCTTCGCCATATCTGGTACATTGCGTATTGCCATAACCACTCGAACGAAACAGAATGTGTTGAAAACTAAAATGAGTCCGAGGGGCGCTGCAAAGAAGATACCAATGTCCATCGGCAAACTGAGGAAACAAACCGTTCCTCCATATACAATCTCCACACCTTGTGACTTCCCCATATGATATACCACGCATGTTACAACAACAACAAAGGGAACCAGGTTAATAACAAGCAAGTAAAGAGCAAACCTCTTGGAATCGGCTTTGCCTGGATATGTTGACAAAGCCATCTTCGCGAAGACACTGTGCATGTGAAAGGCACAGACCCCCATTGCAGTGAATGTTGCCACCCATAAGTAGTGTATTAACACCCCCATAGTTCGACAAAGTTTTTGATCAAGATTTAATTTGCTCCCGATCTGAAACGAAAGTTGAGCTAAGAACAGATACACGACAAGTACCATAGTGTTTTTACCTGGAAGGGTTCGTAAAGGAGGAAGCAAACAATACACAATGAATGTCAGAAACAAGCATACCGAAGACAGCAGTATACAAAAAATAGATACAAAAGACAAAGCTGATGACACCGAAACTGGGGTTTGGGTTAAATTGTTCACGAATGGAACTCTGCGTTTTTCGGTCAAAGTTTCCTCAAATGTCGCCAAAGTACTGCTACAGATTCTTATGACATCGCCACATGCCCAAAACTGATTATTCTTTAAAGCAAATGTTTCATTGTCAACATCCAGAGTTGAAGTATTAACATTGAAAGTGAAATTAGACATGGACAGATTGTACTCTAAAAAGGAGCAGTGCATAATAGATACTATTGGTTCAAAAGCTAAGTTGTTAACGTTACAATATATTCCACAGAGCTCATAAATCGGCGTCCATGTTATATTCTTCATAATATTTTCACCATTTGTCTTATCATACCCAAGCTCATCAGGACAGAAGATAGGTTGGGTTGTCAGCGAATGATTTTGATCATCATGAACGAATGCTATTTCTAATTCAAGAGCGTGCCTCAAATGATCTTCCAAACTCAGTTGATCTCCCGAATGAGTTGAAATGAAGTGAAAATCAACTCGCCCACCGACAACTATGAAAGAGTGAAAGGGAGGCACCTTTTCAATAAATGGTGCTTGCTGTTTAATAATTATCTCCTGACGAACCTTTTGCAGTATAAATGGTTTAAAGCGTCCCAAATATTCCTGGAGTTTTACTGTATACGAGTTTAGGACTTCCTTCCATGTTGACAATGATATATTTTGAGGATATGCCAGGGACACTGACCCCGAGTATCCTAATCCAGACGAGGACTGGAAAGCCGCATCACAATTACCTTCAGATAAAATCCGTCCAAATGAACAAAGTGCTTTTTTGCAGTAATCCTGTAACAGAAGGCAAACATATGTGATATATCTCAATAAGAACATCGTTATAAGTACATATGTTTATTTAAGAGTTGAGTCAGCTACATTGTAGTTTCATCTCAAATGTTTGTTGGAAGGAAAACCTGACCAGCCTTGTCAGAATGGTATCCAGGAGTGTGATTACAGGACAAAGAATGAACCGAAAAGGTTGCAATTTCCCACTTACTGATACTTACACAAAAGTTCAATAATGTCACTGCATAACGGTTAAACATTAGTTATTAGGAACTATTTTTCATTCAGATGAATACTACAATGGTTCTAATGAACCGATGCTTGAGACCAGACTCGCGTGTTTTATTTGGTGGAAAAGATCTGGTAAACCTAGTTTGAATGCCTCCAAAAATCGATGACGGATTGCTGCGCTGAATGAGTTTTGTTAATTTAGTTGCCCGTTTACGGCCTGCGCTGATATTTTAACAAGTGTTTGTTATAAACTATTCATTAAAACAGACATTAACCCGCATATACAATCTGATAGCATTCCGACAAAAGTTGAGCTAATTTGTCCCCCCTTGCCTTTAATGTGACCAGATGAACCACTTTGTTTTTAATGTATAATTTCAGCCTTTTTTAGTTTTAAAACAGTACAGATTGTGTAAAACTTACCAAGAAAGGGTCGTAGATGGCAGTTATGTTACATTGAACCCTGCGACCAAGTATATCCTTCGTGGGCGGCAGAAAGGCCGGTAGTCTGGGTTTGGGGTTAAAGTCTATGAGAACACTGAGCGGGTAACCTTCATTTGGTGGATCGACTATATCAATTCCATCGCACATGACATAGCGAGAGAAAACCGCACCGTTACATATAGCACAGAATATATTCTTATACCAACGCATGTTATGTGAGACAGGATGGTAGTACAGTCCACATAAACGTCCACTCCTGTTATCAAGACTCCAAGTGGCAGTGGTGTTACACTTGTCTATGAGTGCAGTTTTACATGGATGGGGTTGTGTTTCGGTGGGAATTATTTGCTCGATATTACAATCATCATTGTCAAGAACAAACTCCCACAATTCGTCCATATCCACTGATGTGGGGATATCGCTAGATTTGCATTCCACGGTTCGGCGCCATGTTGTGTACGATTTTTGTCTATGGCATATAGCACAGTATTTGTTGCGGTACGTATCGTTCCCTACAGAGACCATAGTTACTTCATCGATATAATACTTTGAAGGCTGCTCACATTTTATCTGAACCATATCATTGGGAAAGTCTTTTGGGCATGTAGTATGCAAATAGAAAGGTCGTGGGCCGTTCTTTGTTGACCATTTCAAATGCGGGTCTCGGCAGGATAAATATGCCGATGGTTCAACTGACACATGTTCCGATTCAAAAAGCAGATCTGGACAGCAATCACCGTAAAGCAAACAGTCAGGATCACAACGGCACTCAGGACAAGTTAAACAATAACCTCCTGGTTGTGATACCAAGTCCTTGTTACAAAACCCGTTAGATCCACAGCCATGGTCGGTAAAGTAAAAGATCGTTTCTCTCAAAGACAGATTTGCTGGTATTTCGAGATAGTCTGTCTCTTCTACATATTCTAGTATCGTCATAGTGGAAAAAGTATCACATTGTACAGCATAATCTGTTAGTGTTTCGAACAAAATTGCTATTTATTTAAAACATTTTGTTGACAGTATGGTTTTAGCGACATTAGGGAAAATGAATGTCTTACACAAAGCACAAACCAATGTTATTCAATGATAGTTTGTCCAAACTGTAATGGGTACACAAATCGTTAGACGTTAATTATGTATGTATTTGCTGTATTGTTGTTATTTATTATCGACTTATTTATTATCGAGTGCTTGGGTTTTTTAGTTGGCAATTTTTTTACATAATGTTTTTGTCCAGAAAGTCTTATAGAAAATGTTTGATAATTGTTTGATAAAATGATATCACAATTCCCATGGCTTAGTGTTAATGGCCATTAAATATTATATTGATGAATAGATACCATACTGATGCGATCCTCATATAAATTATGATAACATGGGTTATTGGTGAGTGTCTGTATACCACACATAAACATTTAACCATTAATTCATTCACCCATTAATTTACACAAAACACCAGGCAAGCATATCCCGATCACTACCGTTAATGCATTTTTCACTAATGATAATGACTTTTGTATCAGAGAAAACCATTTGGTTGATTGATACTTGAGTGGTGTCGGAAGAATACTTCTTTCGTTTAAAGGGCTTACACATACATACAAATGTACCTGCCACGCATGAAGAGTGTTTCAACACAGGATTTTTTACAGTGGGAGTATTCTTTATGTATTTGCTATTCGTTTATATTAAATCAACTGAATAACGCCATACACTAAAGCACTATAGTCATTCCGAATAACGATTTAAAGTCCAGTTTGACGCACAACAATACTTTAGCTTTTATTTATTTGTCAACATCAGGACAGTATACGAATAATACAATGGAGTTACAAGCTGCTTAAGGTGAATCTAAATTACGCTGAATGCATTCTTTAAAACAAACACAACTAGCTTCAGGCTTTAACTAAATGGTTTAGTTGAGGTTGTTGAACAAACAATTCTCATGTCTGTCAACATGAGAGCTATCCTCTAAAGCTATCCTCTAGAACGATTCATTACTTTTTTGATGTCTAAAACGGTATATTTAAAAAAAATATAAAGTGTTCAAAAAAGTGTTTAATGACATTTACATAATTCCAGCTGTATAATTGGTAAATATACTTATACAAAATATAAATTTCTAGCAGTTTTCGAATTTCAACAAGAGTATCAGAAACATGTTCAAATCATCGCCGTTTTACCTTTTCGAGGATATACAACCCGGACAAATCAATTTGTGAATAACAAAATTCTGATATGGAGAAGGTGGGAAATCTTTCCATATACCAATAAATCTCGTGTGAAGTGCGACTCTCGACACTTTGCTTTATGTTTTTATTATCTTTCCAACCTTGTTTTCAGATATGCGGCACATTAATCCATATTTGGAGTTCATCTTCCTTTCCATTGGTTATAGTTATATTAGAGCGGCTGCAAATCTAGGTGGCTTTGACATTTCTGTAGTTATGCTATTATCTACTGTGTCCAGGAAAAGCATTCCAAGACCTAGCAATTTGATTTATTCAATATCGGATAATGATAAGTTGGGAGAAAACAACCTTTTCTTATCTATGAACATCAGTAATTGTTCAGAGAGAGTCGGAGTTGTGGTTGTACACTTCACCGTGGCTTCTACCACAGCTGCCCAAGTTGTTAGGCATGCGTCTGCTGTATCAATATATTCAGAGAAACAACCAGACACTGTAATTTGTAAACCAACAGAGCTCGGGTCTGATCTTAAGTGTTAACATAATAACTAACTTCAGTTATATGCCATTTAAATATAATTAAAAAATTTACGCAAAATTGAGAAAAACAAAATAAATTGTAATGACAATAATCAGAGATGCCAGGTGAAATCCCGGTATTTATAGGCTATCGCATTGATCAAACTGTATAAGAAAGATATATCATTGCAAAATTGTTTTGTAGAGTTTATTGTGTTAGGCATTGAGCTATTAAACAAAATTATCATTTCAACTCTGGCTCGAATGTATAGATATTAAGAGTGTTATATCGTAGACATGGTACTACTCATCTGATCCCTTGTTTTGTATTTCTCAGACGGCTTACAACAATGTACATCTCTGAGCATACTCCGTGTCCGTTTGTTCAAACGATAAGCTAAAAACAGAAACTCACATTGAAGCCCATTCCGGACAACAAACACATACCATACAACTTCAAACTTAGTGGCGAAAGCAATAAAACCAAACGATACACTCGAAACCTAGAACCTGAAAAATAAACATTCAGGGGAATTTTGTTAGACGGGTTCTTTGCCGTAGTCATATCTGGTACATTACGGATTGCAACAACAACTGGAACGAAACAGAATGTGTGGTAGACGAGAATAATTCTGAGGGGCCCTGCAAATAATACGCTAATGTCCACTGATTGTGATAGAAAACAATCATCCCCTCCATACCCGATCTGTCCCAACAACAGCAAAAGGTACCAGATTTGCAAGAGCAATACAGCGCAAATTTCTTGCACACGGATTTTCCTGTACACGTTAACCAATTAATCAGCGTGAAGACACAATGCATATAACATCCACATATTCATATTGTAGTGAATGTTTCCACCTATTGATAGTGTTTAAATACACCCATGGTTGGAAACAGTATCTGCTCATGATTTAGCCTAATTCCATCCTGAAAGAAGAGTTAGGCATAGAACAGATAACTGAAAAGTACCATTGTGCTTTTATCTGGGAGCTTATCGCCATCGGTTCTGTTACTATCGGTAGAAGCTTTATAAATTCTCGGCCGCTGCAAAACGGCGGATGTCACCGTTACACTTCCACGCCATGCCATTTCCTTCTGTCATAGGTCGCGTAACCCAACTAAGCCGAGTCCGTGTCTGACACGCGTGTGTATGCCATGTGACACATAGCACTGTATTTGTTACGGTGTGTATAGTTCCCTTCAAAGACCAGTGTTATTTTATCGATATAATACTTTGAAGGATGTTTAAATACGGGTTGAAGCAGGATAAATATTCAGTTGGCTGGGTGACGGTATAATCTGAATCAAAAAACACATCTGGACAACGATCACCATAGAGTACACAATCAGGTCCATAGACATGACAGATATGACAGAATAAATAATCCACACCAGATTGTGCTCCTAAACCCTTGTTACCAAAAACTTTAAAACCACATGCGTACTCCGTAATATTGAAAACTGTCTCATTTAGAGACAGATTTGTGGGTACGTCACCAATGCGATTCTCATCATACTCTGGTGTCGGGGATATAGAAACACACAGTCCAACACTATATGTTAGTAAAAATGTGGATATAAACTTCGGACACGTTAGAAAAGTCTCCGTTCCTTAAACTTGATGTAGAAGTGTCAATCAGTTGGATGATATAATATTATGCCTTAATTGTTGTCGTTGAAAACTCCAAATTAAACTTCGATGCAAATTTTATCTTATACAATGCTTTGCTTCATGAAAAACTCGAAGTTATATGTTGAAAATTGTACAAACAACTTGCATGTCGTGCTCATGTCATACACGAAATAAATTCGGTGTATTTTATACTTCCAATAATAATTTTATAATATTTTTAAATTTCAATAGCTCATAACAATTGGGCTTTGCTAACATTATTAGTCCCCTTCCAGTGGAACCGGTGGAGACTTTAGGCTTACCCCACGTCTGTCAAGCTTTGGATTGAACTGAAGGTATGTAGACAGCTTTCTTATGACGACTTGAAGGTCAAGTTTAAGATTTGCACAGTTTGATATTTTTTGCAAAGTAATAGCCAGTTTGACTTAGAAAAATATGAAAGATCCCAATTTTCTGCACTCTCTTTTATATTCTTCAATAGATTGAACTGAAAGTTTATATACAGCTTTCTGATGACAACATAGAGACTAAGTTTGAGTTTCACACGGTTTTGTTAATTTATTTTTACAAAGTTATGGCCATTTGCAAGACTTTCTTTGTGACCTTTTTGTAGTGCGTTATCTCCCTGGTTATGTCATTTGTCACCAAATAAAGACTTTCTGCACACAATACTTATAGAACGTAGAAAAAAATCAAAATTTTCTGAACTTTTGTTCGCAACACTTCATTGGATTGAATGGCGTTTTGCATCTTTCGAATAAAAACTTACATATCAAGTTAGAGCTTCACTCAATTTTGTCTATTTTTGCATACTTATTTCCTTTCAAATTCTAAATTCTAAATTTTGTAACAACACAACATCAAGTGAAACGGTAGTGGGCTCATGTATTGCCTTTAATACGGTGCCTTGTTTACATTTTGGTTTCCACGTGTGTATAAAACAATACGACGAAACAGAGAAAATCTACCATAATAATATTCAATCAAATAAGATAGTGTATTGTAAAAAAAAATATCTAAATCAATTAAATAATCGATCTGGATCTAGCAACATAACACGTAGTATGTTGTATCCGAATGTTTGGTTACGGTGCCATTTTTTGAGACGACTGTAGGAGATTCCCCTAATTTGCAACGTTTTAATGGGTCCAGAAAAAAAAATCGTCCCATCAAAACTTTGCAAATCAGGGGCATCCCTTACATCGTACCGTGAGAAGGGGCCTTAATAAGCAGATTAAATGTTTTTCTATCGTCAGGATATTATCACTATTTTAATAATCTTTTAATGTTTCTGTCGGCACATCAAGTATCAATACGATTGAAATCGTAACAGGACATCACAGTAAATAACTCTGATGTCCTATTGGAGGTATCCAAATTTGATCGTTGCCGACTGATTGGATGAATGTGAGAGACAGTTTAAGTCGGACCAGAGGAGCTGTTCAATCAATTGTTTGTCATGTGTGCGGAGGAAACCATAGTTTATAAACCAATTATATGGAAGCAATCGTACCGGGCAGCCATAATCGAATTTTGAATGAACTTTATTGACTCAATTTTCAGAAAACCCTTAGCAGAATACTGACACTTGTAAGTCCCTGACATCTAGGTGGGTGATCACTACTTAACTGATGCTCTTTTCTTGGATTGGGAATGAAATGCAGTCTAGGTTCTGAATTCAGACCTCTACTTACAGAAAAGTTTGTTAGAAAGGAATTACTCAGAAGTCGTCTGTGAATAAGTCTATCCGCTCCATTCCGATTAGGCTGATCATGAGAGATATCTAATCTGAATAAGACATTTCACAGAAGCGAGGATTAGATCTACTCTGAAACGATGATGCACATCGCTGGCAACAAAACGATCAATCGTATACAAAAGTGTATTTCGGTCTGAAATGTTTCCACGAGAGGCAGTGGATAATTTATGGAACTTAAGATAATGGAAATAATTACCAGACGAGGAAACAAACTGAGAATTAGTCAATGGTCAACGGGAATTAGTAATCGATTAATTGGGCATTGGTTAATGGTGATAAGTGGTCGATGAAATTTTGAATCAGATTGAACTTGGGAATTTGGTTGCATCCTCCCTGCACCAAGTTCAACGATTTCTACCAGGATATCAAAGCTATACCCCTATTTAACAATTTCAATCTGTTATCCAGATGTGTTTTGTTGTTAGCTATTTTGTTATACGATTGCCCCATTACATTTACTTTGCAATTGTGACAGATATACGAGACACATGTATTAATCCAGACTCTTAAAAAGTCCTGAGGTATCAAATAAATTATATTATTGTGACAGGACAGACGATGTTATAGCACTGTGTGCGTCAAACTCCATACATGAGTAGTGTTTATTTTATGTCATTTTAATTAACTGATCTGTTTAGAAAATCTTCGAAGATTGAAGATGTAACTAGATTTCCTCATCAACGCCATTAGAGAGGATCGTTTCATCAATAAATAAACACACGAAGAAAGATGTTAACACTGAAACTCTCTCTGTAATATGGCCAATTATAGTGTTTTTTTGCCATCTTATCGACGTTTTGATCCTGGCTTTACCTCTAACATCTTTATATTGAGCGTGTACTTTAAATATAGAATAAAATGTCGGGACACAGTAAGTTGTTCATTTTCAGAATTGTCCTCATTAGTTATGGAAAACTCTCTATCATAAAAATAAAAATCTAAAGTTATTTGAGAGCTCTGAGGATCGTGGCTGATTCCATAAGTAAAGCCAAATAAGTCCGTCTTAAGTTTGATAAATGTGCTAAAATAAGACTTCACTATTCCCAGTGCCAATCTGTCATTTTTAAAGAAATAGCAGGACGTTATTATTGTTTTATTGTCTTTTATATAGACCTTGATGAGACATGGTTGTTCTTTACTATTTGCTCAAGGCAATATTATGCAGCATATTTTACTTTCTTAACATTAATCTGGCGAATATTTCACCAATGCACGTCCATACATTTGAACAACAACAACACGGTCGTATCAATGAGTTGTTTATAAAACAATGTTTTGATACGCCAGATCGGGACGTATTGTGGTATGGCCTGTGTCCGTTAGCTTTTCTTGTCATCACTGTGGAGCCTTATTTCCCAACCGATTTTGACGAGAAGTCATACAACGATAAAGCACGACAATCCCTCGAACAAGTTCAAGGTTCAGTCGCCTAATTCAAATTCAATGTAACTGTTACTATAAATAGATATGTTGTTAACATTTTCTGATCATCACTGTGGAGCATTCATTTCTCAACCGACTTTGATGAGACTTCATACAATAAAAAAGCACGACAATCCCTCGAACAAGTTCAAGTTTTAATCACCTTGGTCGAAGGTCAAGGTCACTGTTACTATAAATAAATATTTTGAAAACATTTTCTTGTCATCCCTGTGGGGCCTTCATTTCTCAACTGACTTTGACGAGACTTCATACATGATAAAGCACACCAATCCCTCGAACGAGTTCAAGTTTTTCCTAGGTGAAAGGTCAAGGTCACTATTACTAAGAATATATATTTTGGTAAAATTTTCTTGTCATAACTTTAGAGCCTTTATCGATCAACTGACTTTGACGAGACTTTATACAATGATAAGGCACGATAGTCCCTCGGATAGGATCACGTGTCAATTGCCTAAGTCAAATGTCAAGGTAACTATGGAGCCTGCATTTTTCAATGTTCGATATTGACTACAATGTTCCTTTGAATTCAGTTCCAGGCGTATTATGTACCGCTGGTGATGCTATTGTTGTTACGTAATATGATCGTAAAAGTCCGGCCCACTGACTGAGGGCAGCATGTTCTGATCATAATCATGCTATCTTTACTTAGCACTAGAGGAACATTAATTTTCCAACACAGCCAATCACTTCACATTTTGTGGTTTGTGTAAGTGTAGCATTTGACTGCTGGAGCACACCGCCGTCCTATAAGTGAAATAACCTTGAATACGGCGTTTAACACCAATCAATCAATCAATCGTAAAAGTCCGTAAAACAAACGTGACAAATAAACTAGAAGGCAGTTCAATATTCCTTGTAACCCACAAATACAGCGATTTAGATTCTTCACCCACATTACTATAACGGAATAAGATAGCTGGATTGTTGTCAACATCCTGGAGTTAGACATTTAGGTGTTTTCTGACACGTGACCAATGATCCTTTTTCAGACAGAATCCATCTTTCTTGACAAACCCAGTCAGAAAGTAATCGAAATAAGTCTGTTTAGGGCAATGCTTTGGTGTAACCGAATACTTTCCAAACTCTACAGGGCAGAAGGACATTTTCTCTGGATTGTTTGTTCGATATTTATTTCTATTTTCGTATCTTTACTCTTGTTGTCCCGGTGCAAAAACATGCAACGCTGTAGTTTCCTACTTACGAACTTCAATACTTCAGGACGAGTGAAATGGAATGAGATTAAAACCGTTTGAAAAGAAATATTAAAAAACTGCTAAAACAATTAAAAATGCAATAACAAAAATTCGAGTTTAGACGGGAAGATGGTTTTATATTGTAGAGAAGGTGTTTGTAGCCCGAGAATAGGTGTAATTATCTTCCATGTTCACCATTCTTTTAAAAATAATTAGCCAGTCTTTTTTCCTAATTACTAAATACCCTTGGTAATGTTAAGGTTAACTTTTAATTTGATTACTAGATATAATTTTCTAATAATGACTAATATAGTTTGGTATCAATTATAAAAGACAACAATTGCTACATGAACAAATTATTTTGAGAGTAGCTATCAAAGTAGCAAAACACTAGAATGATTTAAATACGTCAGATAGAAAGAGTTTTTAACACACAGAGGCTATGAAAGTATGATCGTATCATAAAAGGACAGAGGTCACTAAGTAGGTTTGGGCATTGATTATTGGAAGATGAAAACCTATATTCTATTTTCAGACAGTGGGTTGTCAGTGTGTCAGGGGCAATTGACCGGTAACCGCTGTCTTGTCACGGATTCGGAGATGAGTTAGTGGTCAATGCTTCTAGACGGATCCAAAACGTGACAAAGTCAGATCAAATTGGGTGAAAATGATAAATTCACGTATCCTGTCGTTGTTTAGGGCATTGGTCAATTAGATAAATATATTATTGGTTCAAGGCGACTGTTTCCGAGTATCGACTGAAAAATGCCTGATTACTCACAACAGTATCTTTAATGCCTGAAATGTTTTATTCTACTCACAAGTAGCAACAGAATGTGGCCGGTAATTTGGTTATACGAACTAATTTTGTCCCGTATCTCATATATTTGACCTCCATGATCTATACAAGATCTTTATTTGCCATACACGGTGAATAGAATCACTGGGACCTTCTCACAGTGGACAGTTCCTTTAAAAGCCCTGATATCGGATGCCTGTCGTGACGAGGGTAATTGCATGTAGTAAAGAGATGATAGATGTTTAGCCACAGACGTCTTCAGGCTTATTCGCTTTTCAGAAACACGCTGGAAATCGAGATATGAATTCAAAATCCAGACAACAATACAACTCTCTTAACGCCCTAAAGAGATCGGCATGTTCCGAGCACCGTCATGCTGACTTTACTTGGCACTGGAGAAACATTCATTTTCTAACAGAGCAAAACACTTCACATTTTTGGGTTGTGTTAGCGTGGCTATCTACAGTTGAAATACATTTAAGCACGGCGTTAAACACCAATCAATAAGCCAGTCAATCAATCTTTGACACCCTTAACAGAAGATGAAGAATTGAATTCGGCTCCGATCTGAGAGCGCTTGAGTTTAAGAACCTAACAACGTCTACCATATCAGTATAACATAATTGCTGACGTACAAATGTGATCGGGTTAAGTTCATTACAATTTGATTATATCTGTCCGATGATATTAATAGAGGCAACTGGTAAAGTTCTCCTGTTTGGTTTGTTTCTTTCATTATTCGATTAAACAGCTCTTGTCAGTCCAATGCACGGCTTCAAGAATAGCAATTTCTGGAATGATGTAGCACTCCTCTATTGGACACCCACATAGCAATCGACAAACAAGCATAATGTACATGTAGGCCTATGTAACCAATCATGATATTGCTATTGATATTACGGTCTATTGTTTTTCAGGTTCCTCGATAATTTCCGGTACAAACTTAACATTTGAAATCAGTACACCTATAAGCAGCATGTATCTAAAACTTAAACGACAAATCGCAAAGTACTGCTGTTTCATTTTATACATATATGTTACAAGGACTGGTATATATTCTGTTTGTTGCCATTAATATCGGACTTGTTTGGTCTGCACTGTCGCCTCAAAAAAATGACACATCGCAATATATTTTTTCAAATGGAGACATTTAATATATTATAGTATTATAGTCGATTCAATATCAACCTAGTCTGAATTCCGTATCGACCTAGTCTGAAACTACTTTTAACTATGAAGTTGACCTCTGACCCTGACAGAGCTCAACGTGTACTGTACACAAAAACCACAGATAAATTAAGACGCCACACAAATTGAAATAACTGACAAAAGATCATTTTTATGTTAAGACGAAGTGTCTTTAAAAAAAGAAAAAACAAAACCGTACAGGAAGATCGTAAACAATGTTTAGTTGGAGAGACAAAATGTATCCATCGGAAAGTCGATGACAATATAAACAAAAAAATTGAAATCAAAGGTTAAAGATGGTGGAATAGAATTGATATTATCAACGGAAGCGTTTACATTTCGCATTAAAATAGAGAAAAAAAAATAGCAAAATGAATGTTCCTAGTAAATCTTTCTTGTTTGAAAAAGTGCATGCGTCCTAGAGCTCGCTACATGACAGATGTCCTACTTATTTTAAATTCCATTATTCCAGTCATATACTGCTTCCAGGTGAATTGTGTGATTCTAGGACACAATAGAGCCTTTGAAAGGCGAACTGAGGGAAATCCCCGATGAAGTTAAGCTATCACAATATGCACACAGCAAGAATATATATAAACAAAATCTTCCTTCATTTATAATGGCCAAGATTTTTTGGTGGAAAATCCGTAGCGCCAATCGTCTGTGCATTGATAGGGCTCAGGTTACCAGACTGCCAGTGATGGATTTTGAAGTTAATCAGTGAAAAAAAGAGGATTTTTGATCAAATTCAGTTACAGTTTTAAACAATGAACGTAAA
>JAUELC010041008.1:0-12718 GCA_031471745.1 Cryptochiton stelleri
GATCTCTTCGATGAGCGGCTTTTGTGTATTGATTGGCCATTTTAAGGCCATGTGCGTCCTATTTAGCGCGAGGTGCAAAACGTGCATCTAATGGAGATAAACGTATCCTATATGACATGAGGTGCCAACCACACCAATTAAAATTAACATAGAGCAGATAACAGCAGAGAAAAAAGGGTATTGAAATAGAACTAGTTATCATAACATTAGGTCGAAAGGGCCAATTACAACTGGAGAATCAAATCACGCAGAGTTGAAATGGCATCATAGCTAGATTGATCAGTTCAAGGATCAGCGGCCTTGCTTTGGAGTTCACTGAACTCATTATAAATGCCTAGTCATTTCATACAAGGTCAATAACCACTTGGAATCTGAACAATTTGACCGTTTTATAAAAATGATACGTCTTCTAGCTGTTTGGGCCAAACAAAGATGCAGGCGACAGTAGATTCAGCGAGTTTCAACGTATTAATTGGCGATGTGCTGGGGCGGCTCAAGATGTTCGCGAGGGGGTGTCTCCGCAAGTTGGTTAACAAAATCCGTGAGCTTTCTCCCAGCAATCAGCAGCCCCGTGTCTACTGACTCTACTTACGTCATCGCTTATAGATGGTCACGTGCATCTTGAATAGGTCACGTGAATCTTGAATCAAATCAAAAATCTTGGACAAGAAAATCTTGGATCGTAAAACGTCTTGGACCTAAAAAAAAATCTCGCATATGTCATGTGAATTATGGATCCAATAAAAAAAATCTTGTATCGTAAAAAGTGTTGAACCTTAAAAAGTCTTAAAAGAAACAAAATAAATTTTGAACGAAATGTAAGTTATTCATGTACAAAATGCACAATTCTTGTACGTCATTACACATCTTTATCGTCTTTTTGTAAATCATGGATTAAATATGTAGGTCTTGGAGTCAAAATTGGAAAATACGAAGCCGATCTGTTGTGGTGTCTTGCACTGTATTTTGGCTCACTGCCTTATAACAACATATTTTGGGTCACGTTTCAACAACTTTCTGCTTTCCCGAATTTAGATTATTAAATGAATTTGGTTTAAATAAAACCATTTCGTTTTATGTTTCATGCTTTAATAATTAAGTTAACTGTTTTTTTTCTCAGATGTGTTAATAAATGTGGAGAAGTCCAACCGACATTAAACAAAACGTTACGTCAGCCATCTTCATCAGAAAAAGACGTTGCCATAGAAACGTTTGCACAAAATATCCGAGCTAGTTTGAGCCTTGGTCAATGTGAAAACGAAGCTGTTGTCATATACAGTAGGGCCATAAATCGAGTAAGTTAATTGATGGTGAACCCATACGTAATGGTACCTGATATAGTTGAATAAAAAAAAATAAAAAAAAACATTGATAAAGGTGTATTTGTTGTTATGATTAGGTATACAGTCAGAAGTCTATTAACCAGAAGTGTTCAACGCCCATTGTTCCATGCAGTTCAACGCACGGCATTGAGGTATTTGGCCAGCGTTTTTAACGTTTCGTGTGACGTTGGTTGCGCAGGAGATATTATATTTATCCATTCCGGGCAGTTTCAATTTCAGAGAAAAATGGTGAATCATTTGTAATAAACTAATAGCCAAAAGCGGCTATAGGCGCTGTTAAACTGAACCATCAAGTTGCAAGTGATTCACGGGCTTCCCATTTAATGTCTGCTTTTTATGTGTGTAACGCATGAACAAACTGAAAAAGTAAATTGTCAACTAGAAATTTTATAAATGGTTAAAAAGAGTTTCCCATGATTCATCTGGCGAGTTGCGATTTTCAAACTTCCTATATAGGCCCACTGTACACTATAGAGGGCGGTACTCTTAAGGCCGGCGCACACCTTTGCGATTTTGTCGCAAGAGACGGAATCGGTCAAAGGGCCTGCCGACTTTGTAGCAAAACAGTTCACCGCATACCTCGAAGACAAAATCGCAAGTAAAATACATTCCGTGATATTGATGATTGTCATGTGATCTAAAAGTCACCGATTATCGAATTATGACGTCTTAAGCCACCGCACACATTGCGACCACTACATATTTTGTTGCAAGAAATCAGAACATTTTGATTTCATACGATTTTGTCGCAAGCGACAAAATCTTAATAAAACTCTGCCGCACACCTTTGCGACAAGGCCCGATTTTTTTTCTGGCGACAAAATCACAAAGGTGTGCGCCGGGCTTTAAAGGCTGTCCTAGAAATTGCGTTAACGCCGTTGAGCTAGAGTATATGGGGCGTTGCATACTTCTATTTGATAGACTTCTGGTAGAGTAGATTCAGCTGTTATTGAAGTAATTAACATAATTGGTAAAGGTTTATTTGATGATATGATGTCACAGGTGTTTGTTATTGCTATGAGTTAAATGTGATGTCATCGTACTCTGTGACTTGTGAGCTTCTCTGGTCTGAATGTTATGGGCGCCCAGTGGCCTGATTGTATTTTAAGATGTGACTTCGGCTATCGCGAGTAGTGGTGTTTACTAGTTATCCTCTCGGTTTTCTACCGTATATTAAATAATGCAGAAGATGAAGCGGATAATTGGCCGTCATATAAGTTAAATAGCCTACACTTGCGCAAGACGTTAAACACCCAATTAAACAAACAAAATTTAAATATTATGTAATTGTTTACTCCAGGACGATTGGCCACTCAGCGCTGCTGATTCTTTCTTGATGTTGGCACAAAGCTGGAAGCAGTATTTACATTCAGCGCATATTTAAATGTAAAAAATCAGAAAATTTATATTCACGACTATAATTTTTTAATACAGATCTGTCACAAACGAATAATTGTAGAACTGAAAATTACTAGAAATTATGAATGGCTTCATTTGGTTAGACTCGTGGCCTATATATATTAAATAAATGTTGAGAAAGAAAATTGCATAGGCTACCTCCACCGCGGATCGAACCCGGGACCTGTGGCTGTAGCAGGGCCAATATTCTAAGCGACTAAGCTAGGGCGGATCGAACCCGGGACCTGTGGCTGTAGCAGGGCCAAGGTTCTAAGCGACTAAGCTAGGGCGGATCGAACCCGGGACCTGTGGCTGTAGTAGGGCCAATATTCTAAGCGACTAAGCTACGGGACCTACATATAGACCTACATAAATGTGTTTACTCTGTTGAAATTATATGTTTATCTTTACAGATATTTACGTCATTTGGTGCCAGACTTAAGCCAGTGTTCAGCCCAAGTAACATTGCCAGTTTTCACGAAGCGTTTATACAGAGAACTACGGATGGAAATGATACGTTATTCGAGGCCCTTGGGGACTTGGTGGCTGGATACAGGCGGGAATTCCTGCCCTCAATCAACCCTGCTCAAATTATTTTGCTGATATGTCTGATAGCCGTCTGTGGAGTTGCAGCTTTTCTCTTTTGTTTCTCTCACCTGAAACCTGTTCATATTACTGTATGGGAGGAAACGCTTCCTCGGAAGATAATTGGGCGGATTTTTCACATTTTCTGTGGAGTCTGGATTCTGGAGGCCATTATCTTTATTGTGTTATATATCGAGCGAAAAGCGGTTCTTTGGCATGTCTTAACCCTAATAGCTGTTTTTCTAAGTTTTCTCATCGTTTCTGGTTTGTTTTCCGGAAAAGGATCTGCAGTGCTTTAATAATAGGCCTATAATAGAACCATTTGAAATAAAAGAAAGTTTCTTGTTTGTAAGGCCTATGATTTGATGTTCTTTCTTAATTAACTTAGTATGTCCATACATCTCAGCATTGTGGTTTTTAAAAACCTTTCAGATTATGAACGATTCAAGACAGCATGTTGGACTAGGTCTGATTCACAGAAGATAGCTTACCGCAAACTTTGTATAATGAGCTTTAGTCATCTTTGAATGTTAAGAGCTAAATCAAGGGAGGCAATCCAATTAGTTGGTGTATATTTTAAAACGAAGTTAGTTCCCTTTAGTAACTACACTTGATATGGATGGGTTGCATGTTAATCAGTGCAAGCAGTAAAACAATATGCGCGAAGAACGCTTATGCGATTATGTATTCTAACCAATGTCTAATTCTTTTGCAACCATTGTCTAATTCTATTCTAACCCTTGTGTAATTCTATTCTAATCTCTATCTTATTCTATTCTACCCACTGTCTAATTCTTATCTAACCACTGTCTAATTCTAATCTAGCCACTGTCTTATATTTTTCTAACCACTGAAAGATTATATTCTAGTAGGCTACCACTAAGGGATTACAGAATAAAGCAGTTTAAAGACAAGCACATTTTATTACAGATAGCTTACACTTATTTGTACCCGGGTATTTGGTAATATTTGTGAACACTGTATCCCGTTTCTACCGTAAGACAATTTACACAAAACGATTGTTTTACACTCAAATGTGTTGTTTTAAACAAAAAGAGTTGGAACAATTCAATAAATAAAGTTTTAACTTGATTAACTATTTCGATAGAGATGTTTTTTTCTTCATCAACCAACTGCACGTGATCAGACAACCGTATGTATAGCCTACATTTATACAGTTCTAGTATACGGAATGCTTATTGGCCATCGCCCTTTTTTATACAGAATATTGTATGGAAGATTGTATATAAGGCATATTACCAATATGGAATTTTTTCCACCCTTAACATGTAGATGGCTTATCTGGTGGCTGTCTGTTTCTGTATTCATACCGCATTCCTGTATCGTATAATGAAGAAGAATTTTTTGTTCTGGCATTTATCATATGTCGTCTTTTAATAAAAGACAATCCTTTGTCTTAAAAAATTACTTGTGTAAGAGATTTTGATCGATTTCTTCGCAATTTTGTCCGACTCCATACTGTAATTATGTGTTTTTTGCCGGGTGTTTCGCGTTTAGAATTCTCCCTATATCGATCTACTGATTCGGAGAAATATAAATTGAACACGCAACCGAATTCTTGAGCGGGGAAGGAAAAAAAATCATATTGGATATTAGCATAGATCGAGGAGAGAGCCATTGTGTCTGTAATGCTTTAATATTTAGGTTTACAGTTATCTGTTTTATGTATAGAGTGGTTTTCTGTGACGTCACTAAATGTACCCAGTGTTTAAAGAAGATATACGTTGACTTAGCCTATCATAT
Organism: Cryptochiton stelleri; assembly: GCA_031471745.1. NCBI lineage: Eukaryota > Metazoa > Mollusca > Polyplacophora > Chitonida > Mopaliidae > Cryptochiton > Cryptochiton stelleri. Next base: position 5,091 of record JAUELC010041008.1, read on the forward strand.
ATATATAACATTGTTTTCAGTTTGTGACCGGTTATGATGATAACCCTATTAAATTTAATACGCCATATGAGATGACGTCATACCATGTTGAAAGTCGATTTCTAACCCAAGTTGAGTTTTTTAATCTGATATCGGTGAGTAATCTTACTTAACCCAGAGCGTCACGGAAATTTCTTAACCGTATAAACTAAACACGTTTTGTGAGACAAGCACCTCTGTGCTTTGGTTCATTGGAGTGGATCGTCGATTCCGAGGGTTGTTCACCATATATTTTGTCTAAACTTGCTAGGTTTCTGACAAATTGTTGATTACTGATTGGGCTAAGAAGTTTGTTTTTAAGCAATCGATCAATCAAGTAATCAATTAATCAATCAATCCATTAGTCAATCGATCGATCATTTGACTAATTAATCAATCAATCACCGTAGCGATTGTGCCGCCTTGAACCAGCAGATCTGGCCAATTCCTTGTTGTAAATTAGACCCCAAGTGGGGGACTGCATTCTTTCTTAAACATTACTGAGGTAAAGAAAAGCATGCATGGTCTCCCTAAATCTTACATGAACTCCAGTAAGATATACTATAGGTCTTTGCTACTTACTAAAGGCTACGAGTTTACTTTTTAAAACTGCCTATATAGACATGTCTGAGAGTGTTAATTGTCTGTTTAATGGAAAATCAAAGTACATTAACGTGTGAATGAAATGGCGTAGAGTTAAGTCTAAGTTAGAAAATACGTTTTCTCACATTTGTTATTCGCCATTCTAGTCAAAGGTCTTAATTATAGACCCCCTTGCTCTGACACGTTTTTCAGCGATCGAGGTTCATCCGTGCGTGTCATTTTCCCAGTGGGCCAGAAAATTCGGGTATGACTTCTAACGCGATTAACCCAGACACGTACCTCAAGGACCGTTAATGGAAGGAACCAGATTCAAATGACTGAATAAGAGCATATAAAATAGAACTTTAGCTTTGAAGAGGCGGAATTACGGCCTATATACCTACCAACCGATTGCGACATGTTACCTCTGTAAAATAGAGAGATCCATTAATGGGTTTAATTTACCATTAAAGTGGCAGAATACAACAGGATCGATGACATGTGTAAACATGCAGGGAAAAGCCGTGATGTGATAGTTCTACTTGTAAGCCGTATATTGTGCTTTAGATTTTAGCCGATTTACGCATGTAGCCTGCATGCTGAAAGTCAAAAACCGCCGGCAAAAAATGAAGGACAATAAGAATGTCTTGTTTACTGGTTGTTTAAGTGCATGACATCACATTCGGTCATGAGTCTCTGTAAAGGTCACTGGTCAATATGGGTTGATTGGGAATTCCGAAATGAGTTTAAAAACTCATAAATATAGATAAATATAAATGTCGACCGCGTAAAAAACGTACAAAACTAGAAGGAACTATTGAATACCTCCTGTCAGTGCATGATTCTATGTCTTTGTATGAATAATTGAGATAGACCACAGAGCAGGGCCGTGTGGAGCTCACTTCATTTCAAATATGTCATACTCGATTATACATTACACCACCAAATGGTTTGTTTATTTGTTTGATTGGGTTTTTACGCCGTATTTAAGGTTATTTCGCTCATGACAGTCTGCCAGCTGAATGAAGAAAACCACCCTCGAAGTCCGGCGCTGGCAAAAATCAATGACAAGATACAAGACAATCACCGGATAAAAAACCTTGTGCAATAAGAAAAAGTGTAGAAATTTACAGCTAGACGTCACAAAAATTGGGTTTCCTGTTGTCCCTTAGTTGAGAGAGCACCAGGGCGCAGGAGCTCCCAACCACCAACTGAAAGAACCAAATGGAGCGAACAATCCAAAACGTAATCGTTTGGAAAATACACGTGGCTACTCTAGAGACCTACATTAATATAGCTTTATACTGCACTAACCCTGATCAGCAGGTTGAAATAATGCGTTATGAATGAATAAAATAAATTAAAAACATTGCGGAATCGAAATATATGTCGCCGGCTTCAATCAGAGATAAAAGATATCAACAAAGCCACGTGCTCTAGTCGACGCTTCATTAATCATATAGCATAGTTGTATTTTGACAGCCGTCTATAGCCACGTGTTTCCATGGACCTATCAATATACCGCTAATATATTATGATCGATTTTGAGAACTGAGCACACGTCAACAGTTTCTCTATCCAGTAACCAATTCGCTTCTGTACACGGTCGAGTACTCGCGATGAAAGACTATTATTGTAGTAGCCCCTTTAACGAAGGTTGTGTTGGGTGTGGATGATTTCAGCCCATTGGCAGCCTAAGCTCCAATCGGCTAACGATCAACCAGCCACAATCTGTCATGATATAGGCCTACCCTGCTAGTGCTTACTTTGGCAGCGAAGTGGACTTTGAATTATTATATAGCGTATATACGTTAAGTAAACCGGCACGCAAGCTGACATTTTTTTAGGCCTGCAATTCCTGCTTCGAGGAGACTTTAATCGTCATCTTGATACTACCAGTTCTGCTTCTTCAGTAAATGTACAGCGCCGGACCGTGCGTCTTTCCAAAGTATTTTTCACTGCCTACTTCGAACGGTTGGTCAGCTGGCTACGGTATTTGAAACCCCGTCAATACCGGCATGTGGTACTCGTTGCAACCTTTTTCTTGATTTACTTCACCAATGACGGCAGTAATTCGGCACACAAGCGGATACTCCGGAGTGCGATTGTATGTACGCAAAGCCAATTAGAAATTGCTTCGGGGAAACGTCTTCATTTGTTCAGCACTGGTCGAGCGGTAACAGGTGACACCCGGCGGAAAACACGAAAACAACTCCGATATACGATGTACAATACAAACAAATAGAGACTCTCTGTGGGAGTTGCGAAGTTCGGAATTTCACAGCACTGACACGGACTATGGTCAGCTTGAGAAGTTTATATATCCACTTGTTGAAAACTAAGTGTATTAGCTGTCAGCACACGGGAATATCGGGAATAAGTAATAACGACTTGGTCAGAGCAGTGAAACTTTACCCGGGATCCAAACTGAGCAAGAGACCGTCAAAAGTACAAATGAAAAGAGTGTCTGTAAAAGTTGACGGGATAAATATTTAGTGAAGTGGTCAATGTTTTTCAAAAGTGAAAGTTAATACTAACGAAAACTTCATCGATGCAGCTTGAGTATGGTGAATAATGATTTCTTTTACGTTGTCCTAAATGAGATCATTGGACTTTTAGAGAGAATCAATGATCTATAAAACTAGATTCCGTTGTTGTTTTTATGGATTGTTCCTACTTATAATTTTTCAAAACCATTGAATGAAAATCTTGTTAGAATAAAATTTTGGACGGCTAAAGATGACTGTTATGAGCTACACGTCGACACTTCACTGACTACGCGTTGACTAAAGAAGATTTGGTTTATTGACTACCCGATAACTGGTCAGTATAGTTTGTACGCATTGATCGCCAGCCAGTGAGCCATCCTGAGCGAGAAAGGCGATCTACTGGTGGGAGACAATGTTCCAGCATTAACACTCACTTGTCGATTTTCCTGGAATATGCCTAATCGCCCGGCTTGTGAGTGGCAGTCATTCTATATTCAACAGATTGGGAGGGAGTTTTGGTTTGACTTTATCAGAGTATATCAGACTACAGCGCAGTCAGACTCAACTTTACTTGTGAGCATATGATAGGATCAGGTGTGGACAGTACGTTTCAGGCATCTCTTTAATGATTGTGGACATCATTCAATCGGTAAATCAAGACTGTCCGTTTTACTTTGCAATTCGGAATTCTACGTTTGAACTTCTTCTCTTATTACAGTTATAAATTTAATTCCTGAGTCCTGTGTCCATAGAATGTTGTGTCAGAGACATATTTAATGTGTAATTTGTAACTCAGATTTCAGTGTTTCCCGAAGTGCTAAAACATTGACAACAGGAATTTTATATCAGTGTTCGGTTAAGCTAACGTTCTGTACAACAACGTGTCGTCATGATCGGATAAAACTTCTATGAAAGAAACAGCTTGTGTTAATCTTATTGCAAATCTTGTATTAAAACGTGACTGACAAAACCCCCAAAAATCAAAATGCTTTCCCAAAGTATCTTATCGTGGATTCTGCACAAACCACGGACAGATTTACCAACAATTGTTATACTATGGACTTTCTTATCGACTGTAGTGTCATTCATTTGTTGTTACAGTTTTATTCATCCTTTCTGGTTAATCCATCCGGACTATATTCATTCTTTTGGAGTGTATAACTACTGTTTTAACCACCAAACATTTTACCAGCAAATATGTGAGTTTTATGGAGGCAGTTTTAGCTTCGGACATTTGCCATCGGAAGCTTGGCAAGCAGCTTGTGTGTTATTAGGCAGCGGCTGTGCATTGATGTTTATAAGTACTGTCTGTGCCTGTCTGTGCCTGTGCCTCTCACGCCCGTGTGTCCAAAAACTAGCAATTGTAGGAGGAGGATTACAGATTACAGCAGGTACGTTTTAATATTATTTAACGTCAGTGGTGACGTCATCTTATTGCCCAAAACGTAGATTATTTCTTTCAACAATCACATATTGTATTTGTCATTATGCCTATATTCCCCTCTCCTATTTTGATAACGACGGTTAGAACTGTACATATATACGGTACAAATCAATTGCTCCAGAATAAATCAATAGGTCGATCAATCAACCAACCATCTAACCAATCGATCAATCAATCAATCAATCAATCTACCCTACAGTCCAGCAATCAATCAATCAACCAACGAATCAGAGCATCAATCGGAAAGAAGTTACCAAATTGTTACCGGTATTGATAAAAACAAACACTCTTTGTAGAAGGGAATTTGAAGTAAGCACATGTATATCTTACCTATGACTGATTCGGTAACCTTTGGTTAGACTGTCCCCTTCGTAGTCGGTTGATCGAGAACTAGGCCTTTATAAAGAAGTGTCTTCCTCTCTTGATGGCCATCATTAGGGACTGAAGCATTGACGGTATCGTTGATCCAGTGTCGGCAGGTCTATCTGTCTCTATTTGAATCTCGCCTCAAACATTCATCAACTTGATATGTAGTTGTATACCATCATTATATCTGGTGTCATTGTTACTATACAGTAGCCTATTTGTATTGGAATCTATGTTTTGGTTTCTGATAACTAATCGTCTTGGGATATATCATGCCCCTTGGGGTTTGTTGCTGCCAGATGTCTCTCAACTTTGTATTAAAACAATCCTTGTGTATTTGTTTCTGATGAAATTACCTACTTACCCACCTATCGATCGTAAATGCATAAAGGACGTTAACCGGTGAATCACGGAGATCGACTGTGGCTTGTATGAGGTTTCTTCTCGGGTTTCCATCAAATTATGTCAATACAAAGCCGCCTTATAAATATAATATAAGTAAAATATCTCAAAGTCCGATGTTAAACACCAATAAATCAAACAAACAAACATTATGGAATTAAATGAGCAAAATGTGGACGAAAGCTTGCAAATTACTTTTCACGATTTTATTGACGCTTTGGTCAGCGAGATGGCCAAACAAAGGACTAAACAGACATATAGGCCTAATTAATTAATCCAATGAATAACCAAACCTAGGATAGTATTCTGGTACCAGATCCAAGCGTTTTACGACATAGTAAACGGTCTATATGATAAGGCCCAATTTCCGGCACTATTATAACATTAACCATTGGATTAGCTATATACGGTTTCGGCAAAAACTTTAGAAGGGTTTAAGTAGCCGCCTAACCGCTTCGAATTTTATCTCTCAATTTACACACAATTATGGTTGAGGGTATAATTAGTTAAATATGGTATAGTGAGCAGAATAACTACCGTATGGTCGCTAGATTTGATCTCGAGGGAACGGCTTGGTAAATGCATACCACGTGTATATGGAATTAGATGCTTAAGCACAGTCAGCCGTGAAGTCATAGCTCTTTCTGCCCAACTCATTTCAGTCGGAGCTACAGAGGAACTATTCATATAAAGTTTCTAACACTCGATGGCATTTAGCTATCTATTTATTATTTCAATACTTCAGACACACGACATTTTACCAAACTTTTTAAACCATCCTCATATCTTCGTCAAATTTTAAAAATGTAACATCAAAGAAGACAACCCCCTTTGCTCCGTTTCTTGTGAAATTAAACTTTTTACAATAGGGCCTACTACTAAGTCTTATGAGAAATCCTGTCAGTGTCTTCTATATGAAAACAAAATAGCTTACAGTAAAACTTTGATCACGTCTTAGACAACTGTTTCTTGCTGACCTAGTACCGCGTAAAACAGCAATCAAACTAAACTAAATCAATTGGCCACACTGTCTGTTCTCATTTCTAGCTCACCAGGAGGCCTACTTTAATACACTGCTTTCAATTGACATCTGTGCACCATACATACAAAAGTTTGAGAACTCAATTTTTGATGGTGCACGATGAAGCTATCAAGCCATTTCCCAGTTGTCTTAATTGGGTTGCGGAAGGGTGGTTGATGGTTGAAATCGAAATAAGACACTGCTGTTTGGTTGTAATTAACTACGTAACCAGTCATTAAAATGTGCACCTTCACTCAGCTTGATGCTTTCTCCCATGTTGTATTTTGAAACGCGATCCGCGGAACATATGTCGAGACTTGTGCTTATCGCGATTCACAGTCCGCGCCTGCAAACATTTGATAACTAAAGCAACAATCAGCATAACTGTTTTAGGATTCTGTGCCTATTTTTACCAGCATGTGTCCATGTAGTTAAAGCCCAATTTACAGATTTCATGTGTAAGCCGTTATGATGGTTCTTGAATATTTGTCAGAATTTTAAAACTTTAGTTTAATATTATTTCTTTTTGTAGATTATTGTATATATATTTTAGGCATACGATGTAAATAATTGTACAGTACGACAAGCCCAATTGTTTCAATATTTGCTCAGAATTATTAACATTTTGCCGTTAACTTGTTGTAAATGTAATATTCATTAACTAAGTATGTTTTTTATTATTGTATCATTTTGCAGTGTTAAACTAATATAACGGACAGGAAGTTTTAATGGTTTTGATACCATTCGAGATAAACTTAATTTGACTGGTTGTAGGATATCAGTTTCAAACCTCTTCATATCTGGTCAAAACGACCAGGACCCGTCTCTCATCGAGTCATTTCACATTTATTTTTATTATAATGTGTCCCGTAGTGAGTCAGACAAGGCGTCGCCGTTAGTCCGATTTCTTATAGCGTGAGAAATGAACACATCTTAGCCACAGACGAACAATAAAATTCCATATCTCGGTGACAGATGCAAACGGTTTGCTTAGATACCGATAATGCTGTTGCCTTGGTTGTGTATCATACGGACTGATCCGAAACTAGATAAGCGTATAGTCAGTGACTATTATGTATGGGAACAGCGTTTTTGATTGAAAATATTTAAAGCTTCATGTCGCTAAAACTGTTATTTTCGACATAAATTGAGTTCAATAAAAGCGTTTTAAATTTCTTTGTGGCTTGAACGCATCCTCAATGCTATCACAATCAGCAGACATACTTGAGCTAAATTGATTGATTGATTGATTGGGGTTTTACGCCGTACTTAAGGTTATTTCACTTATATGACGGCGTGCCAGCCC
>JAUELC010041448.1:0-12711 GCA_031471745.1 Cryptochiton stelleri
TTTTGTCACCACCAGGAGAGTAATAACTAATTTTGTCTCAATTAAGAGAGTCATTTGCCCCCACCAGGAAAGTCATTTTGTCTGATATTGTCAGTAGAAAAACACTAACAAATGCCCAACATATTAAAACTGATTAAATTGACTGAAAGTTAAGACAGATACATGGTATTTAAATAATGACAAATACTAAAAATGGTAAATATTGAATATTTTTGGGCCGTATTAAATATTTTATTTAATCTACGGGTAGCGTAAATGCGACTTCAATAAACGCCTGGTTATAGTGTATGCTCTTACGTCAGAATCCTTGTGCTTGTCCCTATCCTCTCGAGCTTTATCAGCTACATACTTGTAATACACTGAAAACAAACAAAGATACATGGTGAATATATAAATAAACTGTGGACATCATGACAAAAATAGAAACCTTAATGATCAACCCATATTTGTTTGTTTGTTTATTTGATTGGGGTTTTACGCCGTACTTAAGGTTATTTCACTTATATGACGGCGTGTCAGCCTACTGGGTAAAGGAAACCACCCCCAACGCCACTGGCAACACACAATGACAAGATACAAGACAATCACAGGACATAACAAGACGCCACAACAGCTTCTTGTTTCCCCTTTGCTCCGACAGCGCAAGGGCAACACGAAGCTCCCTCTTACCGCCCCCCCCCCCCCCATTTAGGATTGAATATTTTGCCTTTGAAATTTAATATTTTGCCATCAAAATTGTATATTTTTTACTTCAAACTAAATATTTTCTCATTGAAAATGGTAAATATCAAATGATTTTGGACCACATTTAATATTTCATTCAATCTACTGGAAGCTATTAAGTGGCTCGTATATGTAACCCTGTAATACATGAAACTCAGAGAGCACAAGGGCACAGGAAGCTCAGAGAGCACAAGGGCACAGTAAGTTCGAAGAGCACAAGGGCACAGTTAGCTCAGAGTGCACAAAGGCACAGGAAGCTCAGAGAACACAAAGGTACAGGAAGGTCAGAGAACACAAAGACAAAGGAAGCTCAGAGAGCACAAAATTAAGCACAAAGTCGCAGGAAGCCCAGAGAGCATTAAGGCATAGGAAGCTCATAGAGCACAAAAGCACGGGAAGCTCAGAGCACAAAGGCACAGTAAGCTTAGAGAGCACAAAAGCACCGGAAGCTCAGAGTACAAAGGCACAGGAATCTCAGAGAGTACAAAGGCACAGTCAGCTCAGAGAGTACAAAGGCACAGGGAGCAAAAGGCACAGGAAGCTCAAAGAGAACAAAGGCACAGGAAGCTTAGAAAGCACAAAGGCTCAGGAACCCTAGAGAGCACAAAGGTACAGGAAGCTCAGAGAGCTCAAGTGGCTCGTATATGTAACCCTGTATAACATAAAACTCAAGGAGCACAAGGGCACAGGAAGCTCAGAGAGCACAAGGGCACAGTAAGTTTGAAGAGCACAAGGACACAGGAAGCTCAGAGAGCACAAAGGCACAGGAAGCTAAGAGAGCACAAAGGCACAGAAGATCAGAGAGCACAAAGGCACAGAAATCCCAGAGAGCACAAGGGCACAGTAAGCTCATAGTGCACAAATGCACAGGAAGCTCAGAGAGCACAAAGGCACAGAAGCTCAGAGAGCACAAAGGCACAAGAAGCCCAGAGAGCACCAAGGTACAGGAAGCTGAGAGAGCACAAAGACAAAGGAAGCTGAGAGAGCACAAAATTAAGGCACAGGAAGCTCAGGGAGCACAAAGGCACAGGAAGCCCAGAGAGCACAAGGGCACAGGAACGCCAGAGAGCACAAAGTCGCAGGAAGCCCAGAGAGCACAAAGGCACAGGAAGCCCAGAGAGCACAAATGCACAGGAAGCTCAGAGAGCATAAAGGCACAGGAAGCTCATAGAGCACAAAGGCACGGGGAGCACAAAGGCACAGGAAGCTTAGAGAGCACAAAGGCACAGGAAGCTCAGAGTACAAAGGCACAGGAATCTCAGAGAGTACAAAGGCACAGTCAGCTCAGAGAGTTCAAAGGCACAGGAAGCTCAAAGAGTACAAAGGCACAGGGAGCAAACGGCAAAACTCTTTATCTATAATTATTTGATGTAGCTTCCTTAATTACTTATACTTACTGTAAGCTTGTGATATATCTAAAGGAATCCCGTCTAATCCAATATTGTGCTTGTTAGCCAGTGACATCACAGAGAGGCGATGTTTCTCTAAGACGGCTTGCATCAAAAAGGCATGCGACTGAAACAATCACATATAATTGTATTTCAATTGCTGTTAATCTGCTTCAAGTTTGTTTGCTTTATTTATTGGTTCTCAAGGGTAGAGAATGATGGTGGATTGGTGGTGTACATGTACTTCGAACAGTAAACAGCAACACAACTCAACACAACAATAACATAATATATTGGGAAAAACAATTTTCATCTACAGCTGACCGCATGTCAAAAGTGAAAAGACAAATCTTGCCAACTTTCGTACCGATCAGATTCAAACCGGGAATGTATTTGCATTGTTCGGCCAGCTTAACCCGATAAGATGTCGAGTAACGATAATGGGCCAAAGAGCATGGTCCTAACAGTCAGCTGAGCACGTCATCAAACGCTTTGCTATTATGTGTGGATTTTTGCCACCAAAAGTCAAGGATCTAAAGGCCTTAATTATTGATATTTGTTTGTTGGTTAATTAGTGTTGTACGCCGTACTTTCACTTATATGTCGACGGTGTACTCCAAAACTATTCAGCGACGCATAAAATGTGAAGTGTCATGTTCTTTTCGAAAAATAATGTCCTTCCGATATTCCTAGCAGCAGGTTAAACTTAAGCCAGAGGGCTATTGATATTGGGTCAAGAAGAAAAAGAGTTAAACCTCTTACCAGATGGAGTAGGCATGTTAGGAACTCTCAGTTCTTTGGCCTTCATGATGACCACAGTCAATCGTTCGGCTGTTGGCAAATAGCTTAATGAAACCAGAAGTTCACCGCAACTGCCTGTAGCCTGTAACAACAACAACACAACAAATGTCAATAAACGAATCTTTGTTTGTTACATTCAATTATTAATGTGAACGTTGAACCGTGTCAACCGTTAATTTTTTGGGGTGTCGTTTAAAAAGTGACCATTCACAGTATATTAATTACTCTCTAGGTTAAAACAGATGCAAGTTCAGAATTTTTTGCAGGCTAAGAATTCAATGCAGGCTATAACCATAAGGCGGAAAAGTGGACGCCATTTATCCGGATGTTTTCAACGCGTTCGACTCCGTGCCACACGCCAACCTTGTACATAAAATTCGTTCATTTGGTTTAAATGCTTCACTTCTCCAGTGGATAAAATGTTATTTAACATATCGCCATCAGCGTTTAGTCATTGATGGCGAATATTCTAGTTGGCTACCAGCTGAGTCAGGAGTTCCCCAAGGATCAATCCTGGGGCCTGAATTTGTCTATTGTTCATCAATGATCTTCCTGACGTAGTTAATTGTGAAGCAAAAGTGGACAAAAAAAAAAGAAAAAAATGTATGCAATAGTCTTATTCAGTGGAGTCGAGATTGGGGACTCCGGTTAAACGCAGATAGGTTTTCCATTATTAAAATCAGGAAACAAAACGATCCGCTTTTGTACAACTACAACATGAATAATGTTTCTATAACAAAGGCACATCTCTGCAATGTTTTAGGAATTGGTGTTAAGGTGGACGAGAAGAAAACAAAACTGCTCTACTGTAGCATTGTTCGCAGTGTTCTTGAATATTGCATACCAGTGTGGTCACCTTCTAATAAAAGCCTTATGGAGAAATTCGAACGGTATTTTCGTTTTTTGGGATAACAATCTCTTAGATAGAACACATTCTAGTTCAGAAAATTTTGCCACATTGCCATCGTTTGCAAAACTAATACATTTAAAAAGTCCTTCTTTAACAGGATAACTTGGCCGTGGAACGCCAAGCACATTACGACATCTGTCGCAGTCTATGAAGTAAAGTTAAAGATGTAGATGCAGAGTTTCTTCAAAGTTGAAAACAACTGTACTTGGACTCTTCACTGCCATTGTTCCAATCACAGTTAATGTTTGTTTCTTTTACATTTTATACACAAATTCATTGACCTATTCTCATATTTTATCCTTTTAATTTTTTTCATCTTACAAAATCGAATCATTTCCGCCGTGTGATTAATTACCAATATTTTATATATATAAACAAGGGAGGAGTGAAAGGGATGGAGAAGTGGAAGCAATGAAGGAGGGTGAGATGTATTAAGATATAGGCGCGTTTCAAAATCTCACCTGCAGACACTTCTGTAGATCACACCACATCTCGACACTGGTGCTAACGTCAACGCGGTTCAAATCAACAGTCACTTCTCCGATGGCTTCATGGCGGGAAAATTTATCATAGTCAAACATCAGAAAATGTAACCGTCGGTCATGTAAGTCGTCAAACGGTATTGGAAACTTGAAATACTCGTTGTAAAATGGATTCAGTGTTTTTCTCTTCACCGAGGATTGCCGAAGTCTGTCGTCCACTTCCGGTCGGAGGAAAAGTTTGACATACGGGTCACTGAACCCGCCTATCATGTCGGACGGTGGGAGGTCTTGAGCTGATAAAAAGAAGAATATTATTTCATTAAAATACGTCAGATTCATAACATTTACAAATAGTTTATTAAAGCTAATTAAAGAAATTAAATCAACAATATGTAGACCTGCAATACACATTGAGGAACCATAATTTATTTAGACCAATTTCAGTGGCATTGTAAAGAAACACAACTCACGGTCTACACGGGGATAGGGATTACAGATTACAAATCCCCACACCATAATGCCCTCCGGATGAGGGCAGCAGGTTCCGAACTGAGTCTTTAGTTAGCACTGGTGGAACATTATTTTTCCAACAGAGCAAAACAATTCACGCTTAAGGTTATGTTATAGTGTGGATATTTACTGTTAAAGTACACCACCAGTCCGTCATCATATAAGTGAAGTACCTTTGAGGAAGGCGTCAAACGCCAATCAATCAATTATTTTTGGCACTGACAGGAACACATTTCAGAGAATCTTTTTTAAAGATAAGTGCTATTAGCCAGGGGAAGACAATGTTTTCATAAAATGATTTTACTGCCGAAGCCGAGAGCTAATGTACAAAGCACATCGATTTAATTAATGGTAATCTGGGGTAATATAAAATAGAAGCTTCGCAAAATTGAAAGAAATTTAACAGATTCATAATGGCATATTTCTATAAAAGGCACAAACACTTAAAACAAACTGCGACATTTTCCCCATTCCCTTCCGCAGTCGGCATGACATTCATTGACATTTTAAAGGAAAGAGGTTGGTAATTTATTCTCCATTTATAAAAGTATTTTCTTTGCCAGACAACAGCATTTTGGCCAATTATATTTGAGTACTTTATTGACGAGCGTTCGCAAAGTTTCAGGTCATGGTAGAATGTTTCTGCGGGAGGGTATCACAGTATTCGTGGTTGCTATGACAACTCCTCCGTCAGCTTACCCGGATGTCGTTCATATCGGCACTATTTTTATGGTTTCTGTTCAATCACACGTCATTAAAATCGAGTGCGTCTGGAGGAGGACACCAAGATAAGAAATAACAAGCTAGCTACATAATATTTAAGTGTCGAACAAAACATTCATTTCCTTCAATTATAACCGCAGGTCTATTTACGAGCCATATTTGACGTCACAATTGTTAGCTGATAAATTGCCTGTGTATTCCTACATTAAACAATGATGTGTGCATCTGGCTATAATTTAACGCCGTGAGTTATTATTTCAATGTAATTTCTATGTTGAAAGTGGAGGAAAATGCTAACATAGTGACAACAGGAAAGATTTGTCTGAATTCCCAACTAGTTGAAAGAGTAAATTGAATCTCGGGTAATTAATTTTGCCACAAATTATTTCGGCTTGACCTTTCGCTTCAATCAAAATTATTGCCGTTCCCAGACGAAATGGCTAATGTGCGTCATACCCATTTCCCTAAAATAATCCATCATTAAAAGTTCTTCAATTTAGACAAAATTACCTAACGATGTATTTAAATGATATTTATCGAAAATTAATCAATGACATTTTTGAAAGTCTAAAACACCCATCACTCTCCCTGTAGAATATAATCTGGACTAACACCTGTTTTTCTTTGTATTTTATATACATTGATAACCGCTAAAGACTATTGTCAAACGCATCCTATCCAATCCATCATGTCCACTTTATGTAATTAAACAAGATGAATAAGATTCCATCTTAAGCACATTAGACATATCAATCAAATTATATGTCATCACATAAGGCATATCATATTAGATGTTATGTTATCACATTAGGCATAATATATCAAATTTTATGTTATCACAGAAGGCATATCGTATCAAATGTTATGTTACCACATTAAGCATATCATATCAAATTTTATATTATCACACTAGACATATCATATAACATTTTATGTTATCACATTAGGCATATCATATCAAATTACATGTTATCATTTGATCTAGCTCAATTGTTCCTTATTTCAAATATTCCATAACAAGTGCACTGAAATGTCAATTCATGGGTATTTCACTTAAAAGACGGTGGTGACTCCCACACATAAATAACACAACCCAAATATGTCTTGATTTGCTCTATTGGCAAAAATAATGTCTCCCGAGTGTTAAGTAAAGACAGTGTGACAACGATCGGAACAAGATAGCCTCAGTGAGAGGACTAGAACATTTTAAACTCTCACTGAGAGATTTGTCCCAAAAGGTCACCAATACTGTCAAAAAATCGAATTGCAATTAAAAGACAACAGTAATTTCATTGTTTTTCATCGTTATTCGATGGCGATAGCAGGCGGAAGTACAGTTAGAACAAGATACAATTTGTCATCAAAGATGTTTATGTGCTTTTCATCTGTTCTAAGATCTCGCATCACTCTGTATATTTGAGTGAATACACAAATTGATGGTATCGGGTACGCACAGTACTTTTCCGTATACGGTGGCTACACTGATTGGGATCCTGTGGTTCTACAAAACGATCTTTGTCTAAGTTGATAAAAGGCGAACGAGCCCATCCTGCTAAAGTATCACCTCACTGGACTTTTGACACCAGCACAGTCACAATTCAGGTACTGTGACACTTCGCTAAACCGTCTTTTCTCTTACTCTCTAACTGTGAGCGCCGAGTGAGTAAAAACGACCATATCGAACTCAGTTAAGTCTACAGTATGACTCGACCAGGACACGAACAAATCAATTTATCAATTACGAGGTGGACAGGATTTTTTAAATAGCAAATAGAGATCCAGAATCTTTCTTTTTCCCTCTCGGGCACATAACGACACCACTCTTTGATAATAATATGGGTATAAATATACTATTCATCACAGTAAACCCAAACGGATATTTTGTTCATAAATATCAAAATAGGTCAAATAATGTTACATAATTTAAGAATATAGTGACACTAGGAATACCAAACTCATTCCCAACCTAAAAGCCAACCGCCTTCCAATGCAGACAAAGAACAGTGTACATACCCTGCAGTGTATTAATTCAATAGGTGTGCATTTTTTTGTACGTCTATCGGGTACACCGACAGTATCAAAGTGTTGATTTGACGATAAATTAATTAGACTGTATAAAGCCGGTTGTAGTACTGCCAAGACCGAACGAGGGGCAGAGGAAGAACGACATTGGACGTTTAGAAGCAGACGAATTCAGGTTGCCTTTTTGCAAGGGCGTTTCATGTTGACGATAAATTAATTGGACTCTGTATTAAGCCGGTTGTAGCACTGCCAAGACCAAACGAGGGGCAGAGGAAGAACGACATTGGACTTTTAGAAGCAGACGAATTCAGGTTGCCTTTTTGCAAGGGCGTTTCAAGACAATGAGATCGATACCAACAACATGGATCGACAGGCGACCTGCCCCTGCAGATCCGATGGACCCCGTGTGACCACGTAAGACCAGGACCGCAACACCCTGCTAACGCAATCTACGACAAAGGACGACTACCATAATGCACAACCTCCACCGCATCGGCAATTCCGTGATTGCGCAGAAAACCAGACCATACGCAATCGTCTGAGGCAGGCGTCTAAGAGTGAGGCAGGCGTCTTAGCGAGACAGGCGTCCAGTTCCAGGTGTCATTTTGAACCAGAACCATAGTCAACTTCGACTACATTTGTCCTAGGTGCATAGAGTATGGCATCACCAGCGACTGTGTTTGGATTTGTGAACGATCGCGGTTTTTGATCCATCGACAGGATAAAAGAACACCTTTCGCCGCAAACCATTACCAGCAATATCGGAACAAGTCCTGGTGCATGCGCAAGTCGATAACTAGCGGGTCATCTCAAGCAATGAACGAATGCATTGGTGTCACAGGTTTGCGTCCGCGAGCCTTACCCACATACCATAGCACAAATTGCCGGCAGCTCATTCGATTGTACATATGCTACCTTAATTCTCCACAAAAATCATTACAATTTGTTTCATATTTTCAGGAGTCTCATCTCCAGCCAAAATTAGTCGATTTCAGACCTTTTTATAGTGCGTTAAATCTATCAAGTTCGGCATATTACGCGTGATTTGAGTGGTGATATCTTGTAATTCGACACAGCCTGAATATTTGCCGAAAGCTCCGCCAGATGGCGGTATCGTCGGCTTCTCAAGATCAAGTTTTCTTAACTTTTCCATTAAAATTACTGGTGTCTTCTAGCTCACTAAATTGAGATATTCATTTAGCGAAAAGTGCATGATAATAAGGACAAATCTCGACTTAATTTTTAGATTTATAAATAGCAATGCATCAGGAGGAATAATTTTTGCTACAATCTTCAGTGATTTGAAGCTGAAATACCGAATGTTCGCTTTAAATGCCGGCTTGCACTCAATTTTTTTAGATTTGGGCTTGGAAAGACTCAACACAGAAGGAAAAACATCTCTGCTTCCCGATGATATCGGAGCACCCATTACTTAGTTGCGATAAGTCGGATTTCGCACGTGACCAACGATGGCGGCGACGCGCGCGGAGGACCCAGTTCTGATATAGCTGGTCATGCTGTGTGTAGGAAATTGCCTAATTTGGTGGTGATACTGTTATGGTGAGTGCAAACAACTCTCACAATGGCAGGCCGGACTTGTCCTCTTTCTGCATACATAGCCACAGTCATTTCTTCAAAACAACAACATCGATGTCCCAGGTCATCCAGATGTCCGGATTGAATCCCAATGACCATTTGTGGGACGTTTTGGACAGACTGTTATGACAGCAATAACCATTACCCCCTGACTCTGCCTCAGTTTATTGCAGACCAAGAAGCCAATCATTCCTAAGTCTCATTGCTCCCCTGGACAGGAGATGTCGCAGCATTCCTCAACTGACGGGGTAGACAAACAAGTTTTGGAATGCAGGTGACCTTGACCTTCAATCTGTGACCTGTCACTGTAGCACGAGAGACTAGAGTTGGCATTGTTTTGCCATTCTAAATTTGGACTTTCTAGCCTCTGCGGTCCATTAATTCAATTAATCGCCATAATGTCGAAGTAATGTGGTTTTGTGTTTGTTTTTATTTTGAAGAGTGTTGCGCAGGCTCTAAAAATAAAGGGGAAAACCAATATGTTTATATTCTTAGTCTCTGTTTAGACACCCACGCCACAATCAGTGTTAAATCTACTGATGAATTATAGGGACCAAATACCGACCGTAACGAAACCTGGCAACCAATCACGAAGAAGGAACGACGATTAGCAGTTTGTGGTGCTATGAATGGAATCTAAACTGTCAAGAAGGATCCGCTCCAAGCTTAAAGTGATGATGAATATCCACATTAACAGTCTAGTCACGAATAAAACTCGTTACATCAAATTGTAAAATATTGGAGAACTGCGATGGATTTGAAGTGTATGTGACTGAGGGTGAGTCTATAATTTCAAAATGTTAGATTTCCTGGCACATCTTAGGATTCTTATTTCATGATTTATACTGATATTGCCTACCATTGCTAATAATTCGCGCATACTTTAAGACAAGAGGTTCAATACACTGGAATATAATATAATATATACAGGACCTACGGCAATTTTTAGTACGGAGATTTAACATACGCTGATACTTAGTATAAGGAATTACAATTAGCGTATCAATAAAATAGAACTATTTATGATATTATGATAAATAACACCCCATAAAATGTTGCTCAAATTCAACATTCTCGAATGTGTCCGCAGAGTTTACTCTGTTCATTTTGGCGGTTGGTAAAATAGTCTTATTCTGTTCAAGTGTTGATAGTAGAGATTGTACTGATTAAATATGATATATATATATATTTGAAATTAATTAAGTAATTGGAATTTTATAGTTGATACAAGATGCAAACACTGCACGTCTTAGAAGTTTAAAAATATGTGGTATGAATGCTGTGTCAGACTCGGTTATGAAAAACGTTTTCCAAATCATAACTGAGTCTCCCATAGGACTGATTACAGTTTGATAGGTTGACCTTCCCTTTAATTCAGTATCTCTTTAATAGCTTGAATGCTATTTTGTAACTTACCTAGTTTTATAGAGATACATCTTTTAGTAACAGATGTCTAGTAACTAGAAGTATGCAACGCTCAGTTTACTCCAGCTCAACGGCGTTGAAGCGAATCGCTTGGAACTTGATGGCTTTAACAGCGCCTCATATAGCCCTTTTGGCTATTAGTATAGTACCCATGATTCACCATTTGATAAGGAAAATCAAACTGCGCGGAATGGATAAATATAATATCTCCTGCGCAGCCTACGTCACATAACCGTTAAAAGCTGGCAAAATAACCCACAATGCCGTCGAACTGGTTGAACTCGTTGAACAATGGGCGTTGCACACTTCTGGTTAATAGACTTCTGGCAGTACCCGTTTATATCAGTTCTTGTGGAATAGTACCATGGGTATTTCACGATTTTGCAGATCAGAAAGCATACACCTTAATTGGAATTATACGGGGTAGATTTATTGATGTTTAACGCCGTGTTCAATGTGAAGAGTGAAGTGTTTAGCTCTGTTGCCGAAGTAATATTCCTCCATTACTAAGTAAAGACAACTTGACTACGCTCCGAACTTACTGCTCTTAACGCTCCTGAATCAGCGGCTAATTACCTACAAACCCTTTTGTTTCGGTCGCTGATAAATTAGGGAGGGTCTGCAGGAGATGTCCACCAGTGGGGGCATTTCATAGGAAAAAATAGGTCATGTCTGTGACAGGCTGTAGTTTACGTAGTATCTAAAGCTGAGGTCAGTTGACTCGCTGTCTGTGAAATACCTTTCTCGGGAGCTAATCAGTGTTTGTTTAAAGATTCAGGCTACAAACGGCCCCAAATTTATCAGCGGCTAAAACAAAAGGGTCTGTATATAAAAGAGAAGAAATATGTTATATTAGTGTATATGAGTCGCAAATTCAGGAGCGCAGCTGCCCTTAGCCAAAGGGCTATACGGGAAATAGTTGCTTAGTATGATTAATATGATTTGTAAGATAACTAACCGGGCAATAAATATGTGATTTAACACAATTGTTTTACCTGCTAGTTTATAATATAATCCACCCGTTACTAAAAACAAAAAACAAATTGCTTTGTATTTGCCATGCTTTTTAACACAGTTTTTTTAGTCATATGACTTGACTATTGTCAACCGCAAGGTAACGTATTGATTGAAATAAAAACATTAAAAACGAATGCTAGCTGTTAACACTGGAAGAGAACTTATAACTGGCGAGATTTCTGTAAACTGCTTAACATAGCGGGTTTATGGCAGTATAAAAAAATATCAGTATCAAAGAAAGTTGGGATTGCAAATTCAAACCAAAACAACAGCTAACAATCCACGCTAAACAAAGAACTGTTCCAAAATTTTAACATCCACTGCAATGAAAAATTACCTTCAATAAGATGAACCACAAGGTCGGAGGTACGGAAGTCATATTTGAGGCGCATGTGCAGTCGACCAAGCGTTCGGTCAACGGAAGATTGTTGTAAGACAGCGTCTTTTCGTGGATACAAATCCGGTCGTATGATACCTGGAAAAAAGACACAAAAATACTTATTTTTTGTAAGTCTATA
This sequence comes from Cryptochiton stelleri, assembly GCA_031471745.1. Taxonomy (NCBI): domain Eukaryota; kingdom Metazoa; phylum Mollusca; class Polyplacophora; order Chitonida; family Mopaliidae; genus Cryptochiton; species Cryptochiton stelleri. The sequence continues at coordinate 12,116 of JAUELC010041448.1, forward strand.
CCAGATTGAATTCTTTATTACAAACATTATGCCATGACGAAGCAGCTTAACATGGTTCTTGACCCGGAACACTTTCACCATATAATGTAACCTCAGTGCGCACGTTAATCACTACTTGGGCTAGCTTAGTTTCGAAGCTATAATTGATTTCACTCAATTATAGCTGAACTTAATTCAGCTCCAAACTCGCCTTGTGAGAAGGAATATCCTCAGCCAATATCGGACCAAAACAAACTTACGCATATCGGAAACATAGCTCTAACCGGAGTGCACTGCGCGCGGTGGCATGAAGTACCGCCATGTTACATACGCTTAAGTCGGTTTTGTTCCGACTTTGCTTGAAGATATCTCCCCTCACATAGCTAGTTTGGATCTGAATTAAGTGGTGATGAGCTATTTAGACAGATATCACCACAAACCGGCCCTTGATAACGATGCTATACTGTGTAGTTGGCAAATGGTGACGGAATACTCTCTAACTTACTCAAATAGACGGCTTATAGAACAGTTCAATTTTCACAATACAGATATTAAAATGATGCATTTAAACATGCAGGGACAGGGGCAGCGACCGCACGGTATTCAAAAGAGGCGAG
>JAUELC010041558.1:0-12710 GCA_031471745.1 Cryptochiton stelleri
AAAAGTTTGTATTCATTAAATGTTAGTTAGAGTCATTGTTTTGCTCGGACACAACATAAAATAGCGACGACGAAAGAAACGGACTTCCAAAGCTTTGCCTGGCAACATTTAAAGTCACAAAGATACACGGCCAGCCGGAAATTAACCTGAAACGGCGCGGTGAACAAGGGCACTCTTACTCGAAAATGGCTGCCGTGTACGACCACGTTGCTGAATGTCAGGACAGTGAGGATTGGAGCGATTATATAGAAAGACTTGATCAATATTGTGTCGCTAATGATATAAGAGATATGAACGATGTTAAAAAAGAGCTATATTTCTCAGTGTGATAGGAGGTAGGACATACGGACTAATTACAACTGTATTGACTCCATCAAAGGCTACTGATAAATCGTTTGATTAACTGTGTGAGCTTGTTCGTAGTCACGTGTCACCTAAACCGATCATAATCGTGGAACGGTATAAGTTTTACAATAGGGAACAAAAAACTAAATGAACCGGTAGCTCAATATTTGACTGTGTTAAGGAAACTATCAGACACTTGTGATTTTGGTGACTTCTTAGCTCAGGCTCTGAGAGATGTTTATCATTGGACTAAATGATAGAAACTCTCCAAAAAAAAATACTGAGTGAAGCTGAACTAAATGTTAAAAAAAGCACATGAAACTGCTCTGAGTTATGAAATGGCTTATCAGCATATGGATGCAATACATGGACAGCAAAGTGTCGAGAGAGTATAAATGAAAGAAGGAAAAGAATGTTTTAGATTTGGTGAAAGAAACCACCACACTGACAGATGTTTTTATAAAGAGACTAGATGTCGTGCATGTAATAAGATAGGGCACTTACAAAGGAAATGTCAAATGCAGCAAAATAAGAACTACTCGTCAAAATAGGGAAATAAACAAAGAAAACAAAAATCAGATACATATAGCAAAAATAAATCTTCAAAAGTAAAACATGTTGAAGAAAGTGAAAGCAATGTATCCGAAAACGAAGAGGAAAGTAGTGATGGTGACTTTACATTGATGTATGCAAACCGTGCTAAGCAAACTCAGAAATAAATCTATCTTTAACTTTGAATGGGAAAGCAGTGTGTATGGAATTAGATACAGGAGCAGCTATGTCGTTAATGTCAAAGATAATAAAAGAAAAACTGCTGCCTATATTAGAAATGAAGCCTACATACATAAAGTTGAAGACAATAACAGGTCAAAAGGTTACAGTTGTAGACAAGTGTGCTGTTAACGTGTCGTATAATGGACAGGAGGTTAAAGACCTTCCTCTTTACATCATAGAATCAAAGGGACCTACATTGTTAGGCAGAAATTGGCTGTCAAATATGAAGCTAGATTGGCAAAGTATTCATCAAATAAAGAAAAGCAAAGAAATAAACCTGGATTCAGTACTTGCCAATCACGCCAGTGTGTTTAATGAACAGTTAGGGAAAATAGAAGGTGTAAAAGTGAAACTTAATGTAAAAGATGGTGCCAAACCGAAATTCTTCAAACCACGCCCGATGCCATTTTCTTAAAAAGATGGCATTGCCAAAGAACTGAATAGACTTGAGACATTAGGTGTTATTAAAATGGTAGAATACAGTGATTGGTTGGCACCCATAGTGCCTGCAAGAAAGCCTATGGTGACATTAGAATTTGTGGAGACCATAAATTAACAGTAAATCAGGACTTACAAACCCCTGAACACCATATGCCTACATGTACACCAGAGGGACTTTTCCAAACGTTAAATGGTGGGCTTAAGTTCACTAAATTAGATCTATCACAGGCATATCAACAGATTTAATTAGACCGGGAATCCAGGTATATCGGCAGCACCAGCATTATTTCAATCCACTATGGACAAATTACTACAAGGATTAAACGTTGGTTGTTATCAATATGATATGATAATAACTGGCAAAAATGAGAAGAACATCTCAAGAATTTAAACAGTGTTTTAAATAGACTCAAGAAAGCTAATGTCAGGGTTAAAAGACAAAAGTGTGTGTATATGGCTCCTTCAGTTACTTAACTGGGTTTTACAATTAACTCAAGAGCAGACAAATTGATGGACAATGTACAGAGGCCATTCACAAAGCTCCGCGACCAACCTGTACAGCTGAACTACAGTCATATTTAGGTTTAGTAAATCAATACAGAAAACATATTCCTAACATGTCAACAATATGTAGTCCTCTCAACTAACTACTCGGTAAAAATAAGAAATGGGAATGGAATGCTAGTACTGAGCAAGCATTCCATGTGATAAAACAACAACTCACTTCACAAGGAACATTATTAATACAATATAAGCCTAAATTGACCTTGACATTAGCTGTAGATGCATCACCAGTGGGACTTGGTGCTGTTATCTCACACGTTACTGAAAACGATGAACTTAGCTTATTCGTCTAGGTCACTGACTTCCTGTGAAATAAATTATTCACAAATTAAACGAAAAGAACTTGGTATAATTTTCGGACTGAAACGTTTCACCAATTTCTATGGGGCATAAAATTCACTCTTATTACAGACAATAAACCCCTTAGTCTAATATTAGGGCCAAAGAAAGGAATACCTGTGTTAGCAGCATCCAGAATACAAAGGTGGGCAATTGAGCTAGCATCTTATAATTATGACATTAAATACAAACCCTCAGAAAAAAATAGGAACGCTGACGCCTTATCAAGGTTACCCCTTCCCAGTACAATTCAACCCGAAAGTGTTGTTAATTGGACAGCCGAGGCTACTGCTGTCAATTTAGCCCAAATAAACCAGTTACCTGTCACTGCCAAAGTAATCAGTCGTGAGACAAAACACGACCCGATACTGTCTAAAGTGTTATATTTAACAACAAATGGTTGGCCAAATTCCAACGATTTGCACCCCGATTTACAAGCCTATTATAACAGGAGATTAGAGATTTCTTCCGAAGAAGGTTGTCTTCTCTGGGGTATCCGGACAATTATTCCAAAGAAATTTCAAACTCAAATTTTGACTGACTTACATTCGAGTCATCCGGGAATGGTGAAAATGAAATCTCTCGCCCGACTCCATCTCTGGTGGCCAACACTGGACCAAGACATTGAAAATGTTGTTCGAAAATGTCAAATATGTCAAGATATGCAACCTAAACAAGTACAAGCGGATCCAAATCCATGGAAGTGGCCTTCCCAGCCATGGCATAGAATCCATGTTGATTTCGCAGGACCGTTTATGGGTGAAAACTTTTTAATAATTGTGGACGCTCATTCCAAATGGCCAGTGGTGTGTCACATGTCATCTACTACGGCAGAACGAACAATCGACAAACTCAGATCTGTGTTTGCTGAGTATGGTGTTCCATTAGAACTCGTATCCGACAATGGACCTCAATTTGTTGCAGAGATTTTCCAACATTTTCTGAAAGTGAACAATGTTCGTCATATTCTCTCACCACCGTATCACCCCAGTACCAATGGCGAGGCAGAACGCTTCGTTCAAACTTTTAAGAAAGGCATGAAGTCAAGGAAATTACAGAAAGCTTCATGGAACCAGAAAATATCAGAGTTTCTTCTTTCTTATAGAACGACCCCCCATTCTACTACTCGACGAACTCCAGCTGAGTTAATGGTAGGACGAAATTTACGAACCAGACTCGATGCTGTACATCCCAATATCGGACAGCGTATACAGCGTCAAAATTCCCCAAAAAGAGATACACGTCAGATCGAAATAGGTGAACCTGTATTAGTGCGCGATTATCGCCAACGTAAGGAAACATGGATCATGGGTGTCATACTTAAAAAGTTAAGTCCGTGTTCTTATCATGTTCAAGTAGGAAATCTGATTTGGAAGAGACACATTGACCAGTTAAAATCAGCCGATGGTTCTTTGTTTGTACCAGAACCGACTTCTACAATTGATGAGATGATTCCTCCGAGTGTGTTATCTCCACCTCTGAAATTCCCCACTAGTCAGTTGCCAACTACGTCTAATACGCCTACCCAGAAATTGTCCCAAACCAAGAATACCCAATCTGTGACTAATGTTCCCATACCGGTAACTGTAGAACCGAGACGTTCACAACGTTCTCGTTATTCTCCATCCTATTTGAAAGACTACCATACTAAGAGATTTTATTAATGAATAATTATTGAACATGCTATTTCAAGTTAAAAGTTATTAAGAAAATGCATGGACTTTCTTACTATTATTTTATTTCAGGAATTTATGAACATTGTATGAACATTATAGTTATATGCTTAACACTCGAACAGAGACTCCTAGTTATAAATATATTTATGTTTAATGTTTAAAGTGTCAATCTGATACACTTCATTTTACAGAGCTATTTGAAAGTTACTAAAGTTTTGTTATTTAAAGCTTTACTTTGTTGCAATTATATTTTGTGTAGGAAGAATGTTAGAGATTACTATTATACACAGTATCATTTAGACATGTCGCTCTCTAGTACGTGAAGGTAAGAATCTTCAGAGTGTACCCGCCTAACGCTTTGAGCAAGTTACAATAACAGTTTGTCTACATTAAATGTTAGTTAGTGTCATTGATTTGCTCTGACACAACATAAACTGGCGACGAGGAACGAAACGGACTTCCAAAGCTTTGCCTGGCAAAATTTAAATTCACAAAGATACACGGCCAGCCCGAAATTAACTTGTAACGGCGCGGTGAACAAGGACACTCTCACTCGAAAATGTTCACCAATTTTCCACGTTATAAACTTATTTTGGCTTATCCGCATCTTTCCACGTATCATTATATTCATTTGTATCTTATTTTAATCATCTCCAGATAGCATTGTTCTCACTGATGAGTTTTACAAAGTAAAGTTAGGATAATATACATATGGATGCATGAGGATTCTATATTCCGGTCGATGTTAAAATCTTACTCCAGATTAACATTCATACACTAAACTAAATCAGTTCCATTTAGGTTGATTTGGAGAGACAAACTTCTAATCCCGACCAGGAAGTTTTTTGTATGCTTTTAAGCGAATTTGCTTGGTTACTCTGAAAGGCAAAATAGTGCCAGTTCCTCTAACGCATTTCTTTTACTAACTAGTTGTATAGTATTAAGCGTTCGTGGTGTTTTTCGCCATAAATTCGTACCGTACCATCTTTTTAATTAGTAGTAATCCGATAGATGGATTAAATACATTTAATTAATTTAAAAGGTATATGAATACATGCGCCTTTATAACACAGACTCGTTTGCCATCTAATCCCCTCTTGGTTAAATATTTTTCTGATTCGATTAAATGCGACTGCATTAGCTTGTTTGCCTTCCAAAATTGGATTTTTTGTCCTCTCAGGATATTAATGTAAATAAATACGTCGATGCTTCCACCGTAAACAGTCCTTCGTAATGTCCCATGATAAATTATGGTATTAATTGTTACAAGCCCTTTCAATCAAAAGTATTCCTCATATAGAACGGAAATTCCAACTTAACATGGGTAACGGCAGCATCAGCTTCACATGCTCTGAAATATCTGTTAGTGTAGCTGTTAAATTAAATATTCTGAATTATCTTTTATTAAACTATATTGTAATCTACATCCATTAGTAGTAGTTTGGTCATTCATCTGGTCACCGTGTTTAACAAGTGTTTAATTCCCTTTCATCTAACTGAGGGAGGTACTACTTCTTGTTCTTTCAATCAACCAAATTGTACAAACCACAGAATAATGCCACACAACATAATTTTTTTTACAGTAATGCCACACCTTCTGTCACCTACTTTCTCTATTCAAATCATATCTAAGTCATTCAGTGCTCCAATAAAGAAATATAACTGTATCTCCAATAGATTATTAATCAATTTAAATTTGTGATCAGTCATACAGTTAAAAGCTAACATCGACAACGATGATGACCAAGAATAGACAGAGTAAGGATGTTTCAATGAGTAGAGGAATGAGTCAATTAATACTGGCAAACCACATATTATATTACTACAAAGCAAGGCCCTTTGACCTACAAATCCGATATGCTTGTTTTTTTTTCTTCTTAAATCTGACTTAGTCTGGATTCGAAACCATGGTCTATTAATTTCACGTGGGAGATCTAAAATACATTATCGATTCATAAAGATGGAAAATAGGTAAAACGTATAACTTACCTTTTCTGCATATATAATCTCCAGGTGAAAGAATACCTTGGCGAAGTTTCAAAACTATTTCACAGAGAAAACTAGCTTCCATTTGTTTCTAATTTTTACCCGTTTGAAGGTGTCTAAATGTACGTGGATGGTGATTTCATCTTATCTGGCCATCGATTGAGTTTTATATCGTCAACAAATTTGCTGGACGTACATAAATAATTAAGCTATTTTATCACCCAGTCCTGAAGCCGCAATGGTAGCCTCCGTGCCGTCATATATGTCACCACGGCATCAAATCGAGGTGAAATAATACAGATAAATTAATTAGATTCAGTCTTATTAACAATAGAAATTATCCCCAGCTTGGTTTACAGAATACAGTTGTTCATGTTGATGATCGAAAGAAGTGCACTGAAGCGTTCAATTGAAAACTATTAGGAGTTGAACACGAATCGATTTGATTGATGTTTACCATCGTACTGGATAGGGTTTTTCACATACTGTATATGACGATTTTGCACTCCGTGAGTTATGTGGAAATACGATCGGCAGTCTCCTTAACCATCGACATCGTTCCCACATATGTCTATGGAAAAGCGGTGTAGCTGAACAAGTTAAGTTGCAGGTCATTTTTTAACTGTAATAGAATTATATTTTGAATCTTACGGATTATATCCTTATGCTTTGGTAATGTTATTATAATGCCTGACGAAAGAAAACGAAAACAACTTTTAAATCTGTTTAGCCAGTAAGAAATGACCTGTTTGTATTTGATAAATGTAAGCCATTGTAATAATACTTTTATTTCAGACTGACGTCCATATGGATTGTACATGATTTCAATATTGTTTAGCTTGATACAGTTAAATCCAGGCTAAGTTTACACATGTTGATATTAACTTTTAGAAGTATAACATAGCTCGCCATTTAGACATAATACTAGATGTCACCAGGATAGCACTGTTGGTAACAGTTTTTGTCAGCATATTCTCTGACATCTCTAGCCTACATTAAAAGCTATACACAGCTTTCCTTAAAACCTCACCAAACGAAGGCACATTGTGTGAAACAATTAGTCTAGCCTGAAATGCATTAACCAACGAAATGATTTATTGTACATAGTACGGATTGAGTTGAATACACTCTTTTTATAAACACTCCATAGTTGACAACAGTAAATTCCTCCAATAAAAACCTTAAACAGAGAGCTCTTAATATCATTTGAACAATTCCTGAATTTACGTATCAGGGAGTTCGCCAGTACACATAACTTTCTCCTCTGACATTTAATGTCGTCATTATCACTGAATTCATCAGAAATGATATGCCCCAAGTAAGTGTACTGTGTATATCTTTGTGGATTCTTTCTTACAAGTCACCATTCAGTTAACAGTGAGGTTCTACTTATACTGAACTGCGGTAACTTATATGATCTCGAAACATGGCAGACACAGTGCCAATCTGATTAAAATCAGCTCTCCATTAGCTCCCCGGTATTGTATTGTCGCTATAGTAGATCTGAGAAAATCGTGTAACAAACGGTGTCGATTTGTTGACCAATCACAGAGCCGCTTACCAACAGTTGAAAATGTCTGTCTGAGAATTCCCCTTGGACTAACCTGACGAGCAGGCGTAACCAAGTATGTGTTTATTACAGCCTCATGTTATCTGGCTTTTCATTGGACAATCTTAACAGCGACCTTTCTTGAACCTGATGTCATTGAACTTCGTTCAATATAGGATTACCTCAGATCTACATATCGACTATTATAATACCGGGGGTTTTAATAAGATTGGACACATAGCTAGCTCGAGCGACTGGCGTCAAAAAGACAATGTCACAGTATTCTAAGACATGCCAGGCACAGTGTCAATCTGATTCAAATCAGTTCTGTTGGTGAACTGTTTCATACTGGCATTCGGACATATTGCGTTAACACGGGGAAATGGTAAAAACCAAGAGAATTAAACGGATCCAGATTACTTCGTATCAGCCATTTTGGTGTGTAAATAAGTGGTCTATTCTGGTCCGGGTTATATTTGTTCACTTTGTTTTCGCCAGTGTAAACGCAAAAATAAACCTTATCCGGATCAGAGTCGACTCAAGCTCACCATTGATTTCCGTGAAGTCGTAGCTTTGTTATTGGTTCTAGCTGGCCTTGAAAACCTCGGCCTTGAATACTGAATCGGGAAATAATAGTAAAATATGTTCCAGTTCAAAATTGTGGCATCCTGTGCTGGATAGTGTGTCAGACACAACATAAAATGATACAAATTCAATACAACTATCTTAATTTAGCAACGCTTGTAACCAGTTTGTGCCCGTCAAAGGGAATCACACTACTGATCAAAAAGAGGCCTTTTCTACATATTACAGTTTTGATTTCAAAGTATCTAACATTGTTAACATTGTATGAACATAAGCCTTATGTGGCCGTGAGGATTGTTATACTACATCGATCGTATCCATGCCCATGGTGTTTAAAACAATTAATATTGCTGAAAGACAAAATAAAGGCGATAAGACGCCCTAAAGTCATTAGAAAGCTGCATGGCCTCGTTACAAGTATTCCTTAATGAAAATTAGAGAGTTCGTGGTTTAAGAGGGGCGATCAACAGCAACCATTTCATTAATACCTGAATTATCAAGGCTATTCGGATTTCTGATGATCATTAACTGGTCAAGCAGATAATTGATGTCGGAGGCTAGTCATTGTAGGATACTAAAACCACCACCGGTCGATGCTCACCTTTAATCAATCTGTTTGTACACGTATAAATTCACTTCTCTACTATCTTACATTTGGCTTGATAACGGTGTAAAAATGTACGCAAAAACGTAATACAAAAAAAATAAAGTTTTGGTTCATGTATCTGATTGCCGCTTTTTACAGTCCATTAAAATTCATAATTTCAATTTTATATTAGTCTAATTAAAATGGATGTTTATCTAAATTCCGTATACCGTCAATGTCGCCTCGGTTTAAGGGAAAGAGTCTACTTTGATTGTGACTATTCCACATATAACTGTCGTAAAATTTGTCATATGCAATGGTACGGGAATTGTATTTTTTCTGTCATCCATTGAAATAACAAAGTCAGCTTTTTGCAGCAAAACAATATTGCACAAATGATAGATCCATCCATAGCCACCCAACCTAATACTAACCCTAACACTCACCCTAACCCTTAACTAATTTTAACTATAACCCTAAACCTAACACTAAAATTGACGTTATATCTTTCATGACGGTCATATCATAAGTCCCCACGACAATGAGAAGATAAGATGTTTGTTGTGACAGTGGCCGTTCTCCGCCGATTTAATGACTCATTCTTCCGTGATGATTATTAATTGTTCCGATCAATCAGCAAGTCTAAATAAACTCATGGCTCGATTACACTGTAGTTATTCAGTTAATTTTCTTATTTTTCAATTTAAAAGTTTTACCTTCCAGCCTCACTCTGGACTTCCAAATTCGCAAATCATACCTCAACAAAAACAACACTGGTACACATCGCGTACGACAAAATGTAATATAACATTTGCAATAAACGAAACGAGATTAAATAATTTCGAGACGTTGACGAATTAGGATAAAGATTTTAACACACAGCGGATTTGGCTATCACCGACATGAGCCAGGTCGTTACGAAAGTCGATCAGGATATACCATTGAGTTCAATTACCAAGGTATAGAATGTAAAATGGCTGTTCGTCTATTTTGAGCATGTTCCTATTCTTACAGTGGATGAGACACAACACTCCGGTTTCTTCGACGTAATGATTATGCTGGAATTTCACGATGTTCCGCAATACCGGACGTTCCCCACTTTGACTTGTCAAGTACAAAAACGGCTGCTAAATGTTTCCTTCCACCTGTTGAGATATGTAAAGAGATGGCAGAAGAAACACCACAAGCCAATTATTTCAATTTATTTTAATATCTGTATTAAGTTCCTCTTCCCATGACATTAGAACGCCCTGCCCTTAACACCTCATCCCATTCTCAACCTACGCTAAATGGTAATGTCGTTCAAAGACAACCTAGATTTCAATGGGCAAATCAGCTCACCGGAATAATGAACTTAACATAATGTAACAGGTCTGCTAATAGCCCGACCAAATACCACAGTGCAGTCTGAATAGGATGAGTGGTATGTTCTTATATTTCTACATTTACGCCATCTGCGGGCAATTAGAGTATGTACTATCTTGATCATCAGTTCATCTGGTACGGTTGTAGAGTCAACATTAACCATCTTCCTACAAGTTCGATCCCATAGAGAACCGGAGATAGATACCCCAGAGTCACCTGCGTCCATGTTCACCCAATCCCCAGTTTTACAGTTCCGGAACGCGAACCCCAGAAGCACATCTGTGGTCCTTGTTCAAGCTTTTATACAACACACAACTATAATACACGTATAGATATTCTATTTGAAGTACAAATGTGCTTTATGCAACGCTTCCCTCATTCAGTGTTTATGTTATTCAACTAGAAATATCTGTAATTACAGATATCTGTTATTCATTTGCAGACATACCTTATTTTTGTCTCCGGTTTCATATTTAATGAGTGCTCCTTGTGCTATTTTATCTACATTCTAGGTCTGTCGTCGACCGATTGGCCCGTTTTATTCAAATAGAAATGAAATATTTGCGCATACCTTTCTTTAACTTTACACTAATTTGACTAAAGTTTCCATGTTTAAATCGGCTGTGTATATAATTCGCTGTCTACCTATTACAGAATAAAGTTTCAGTAGTAGGAAAGACTGATAAATCATTCCACTAGAACATAATCCATGGTAATAGGACACCGGTCATCTGTTTTGTTGTTTTGTTTTTTGCTTAAACCACCCCGAGTGCCACAATTTCCAACATACTGATGATTTCAAGTGGATCCGAAGAAATCCGGAATTACACTCGTAAGAGGAACATCGATGTACAGGTACCTTTTCCGAGTTAAAGCACACGGTCTGTTTTTGCTCACCGTTTTGCCAAACTTATCTCAGACCAGTGTACTTCTCTGTTGCATTGGTTATATATTCGGCCTGAATACAACTCTTCTGTGATTGCCTGTCTTAACTAGCGCTGTTTACAGACGTTTCTTACCCTCTTTAACAGCGTCAGTTCAATCACAATATAAACCCAGATATAGTAGTTCCCAATCCGACCCCCGACCCCCCGACCCCCCTTCACACACACTGTCGTTTCTTTCAGCAGAACTACCAGCGAGATGTGTTTGCAAATGCTACAACTCTCACAAAAGCATTTTAAACTGTCAAAATCGTAAGCACTTTTTGACGCATGGGTAAACATTATCAGATATATCAAACGAATTAAGGTAATCGAATACAACTATTGCGGTTGTCGTGTTACACCTTGTCAATACTTTACGAATAATGTGACTAACGCAACAGGTTTGTTATGACAAGAGCGGAGGACACCGTCACCACGCACCCAACAAGCAAAGTGTGTAGTTTAAACATAATGCATGTCGCACGACGTGTAGAATTCAAATATTTTATACATCGTATGGCGTGTTGATTTTAAAGATAATACGCGACGTGTACATTTTAAAGACAATACACATCGTGCGATGTGTAGATTTTAAAGAAAATACACACCGTGCGATGTGTACATTTTGCAGACAATACACACTGTGCGACGTGGAGATTTTAAAGATATCATGCAGCGCGTGATGTGTAGATTTGAAAAGAAATACACACCATGAGACGTGTAGAATTTAAAAATAATACACATCGTATGAAGTGTAAAGTATTCATATAGTCCACCATCTTGGATCGCTAGTCAACTGTTTTTCTCCATGTGTCGCAAATCAGACTATACAGTTGAGTAAAGTGATCATGGTTTCAGTTAAGCCCTGTGACAATTATATCCAACCAATCATTTGCGCTTACAAATTGCGTAAAACGAAAATCGTGCAACCCGCGCTATTGGTTTTTGCTTAACGTAAAAGGTATTCAGCGTTCCACAATTAACTGAGAATCAACTCAGAGTCATAACGGCAATTGGCGAAGGATCTCGTGTATTTTTGAAAAGTAAAATGGGCAATCTCTCAGGCGACTTGCCTAGTCTGTCAGTCTCGCACCACCTGATTGTACCAACAAATTTGGAGGCAGCCAATCAGTGGTGTAGCTTTTTAATCTGGTTTGAGATTCACGGTCCTCAAATTGTTGTAATGGAGAGTTACTAGGAATAAATCCACGGCTAGCGCGGATTATAGCATACCACGTTTAGTGAAAGTGATACTACGTCCTGTCGCCATGTAGCTTCTATTGTTTAAATCCGTTCCCTGGCTTTCAATGCCGTACTTAAGATTATTTCACTTATATAACGGCGTGCCGGAATAAAGGATGAAAGAATCTGACAACAAAAAATAGATATTAAACACGATTGCCACAACAAAAATAACTTAATTGATTAGAGCTCCGACTGGTGCTCAAGGGTATTCCACTTGTATAACGCCGATGTACAGCTAACAGTAAACATCAACACAACTCAGCAAAAGCATAATGTGACGTGAAAATGCTCTGCTGGAATAATATTGTTTCACCACAGCTGACAGTATG
>JAUELC010041669.1:0-12710 GCA_031471745.1 Cryptochiton stelleri
CGACTCTCCAGCAAGTCGCACTGAACTGAAAACTGGTACTATATCCCAGCAAGTCATACTAAACTGACACACCATACTAAGTCACACTATACTGACACCCGGCTCGATATCCCATCAAATCGCACTATACTGACATCCGGCCCGATACGCCAGCAAGTCACACTATACTGACACCCGGTCCAATACCCCAGCGAATCATACTAAACTGACACCCGACCCGATACCACACAAAGTCACACTACACTGACAACCGGCCCGATACCCAAGCAAGACGAAATAAACTGACACCCGGTCCGATACCCCAGCAAATCAAACTAGACTGACACCCGGTCCGTTACCCCAGCAACTCGCACTATACTGACACCTGGTCCGATACTCCGGCAAGTCAACCTATACTAACACGCAGCCCCATATCACACTAAGTCATACTAAACTTACACCCGGTCCTATTCCCCATCAGGTCACATTATACTGATATCCAGTCAGATGCCCCACCAAATCACACTATACTGACACCCGGCCAGATACAACACAAAGTTACACTACACTGACACCCTGGCCGATACTCCAGCAAGTCGCACTAAACTGACACCCGGTCCGATACCCCAGTAAATAATACTAAACTGACACTTATGCTTCTGGAGCAAGCTTGAGAGAAACAAGATGGCGAAGTCTCGCTGAAGAATTCCAGTTATGTTCAGAATTGGATTGGTTCATGACCTACCGATTACAAAACTCCACTCTACCTTTCGAACATCGTTCTCCCGCAATTTGTGTTGATCCACATCATTACTAATTATTCGCTACACATCTTTTTTTGTTTTGCTCTTCTTCGTGTTCTTGGTGTGTGTGCGTGCGTGTGTGCGTGTGGGTGCGCGAGTGTGTGGATGGGAACGCAAAAAAATGTAAATCAGGCTAAGGCTCCGTCAATTCGAATCAAGTAGGCTCAAAGTTTGACACGATTGCTCTTTGGAGTTTTGTACGTCTGTTGATGAGTCAGAATTTTGATATGACGTCTTAATTTCAAAATGGAGAGGCGTTTCTGATCCAATAGTACGCTCGTACTTGCTTACCCCGTGAGAATATACGCCCCTTGGGGTATGAATCTGGCTCGAGTGTTTGTTTGTGTTGTTCTTCCCTCAAAATACATTGTATCAGCAAATAATGCAAAATATGTGAAAATTGTGGGAGAAAAATTTTGATTTATTAGCTTTTATATTTAGGGGCAATTTAAAAACAAGGAATCTAAATTTTCTTGATCTGTTTACATTTAGCGTTAAACCTAAATGTAAACAGATCGATAGCAATTTTGATTTCTTGCTTTTAAATTTTCTCAGAAGTCACTGGATGTAATCGAATGCAACTTAGCCGGATAATAGTAGACATACAGGCGAATTACGAGCTTCTCCGTTCGATTTGTCGATCGAAACGTTACACTGGGTATGTCTCTACTCTTGACTTTGTGTTTCACAAGACTTACCTGTTGGTCAATTAAGCCTTTTTCATCACATTCATGTTTTCGATGCCGCGATGAACTGTTACATTTTCGGGTTAAATTCCTATTGATGTATTTTGGGGGGGCGAGCGCACAAAGGATGTGATGGCATATCAACCACATTTCTGCCTGGTTGGTGTAGGTCATTAATTTTGCATTTGAACAAACTAAAATATATTTTGCAGAGATAAAGGTCGGATTAACGTCGGCTTCTTATACATCATAATAAAAATACCCACAGCCTATGCGTTAGATATGAATATGTGTAACTTCAGACCTAGGGCCTATACACCGAAGAGTGTAGTAGTTTGTGTCTACAATGTATTTGATTGACTCAGGTGATGGACCTTGTCTGTTGCATATTGCATACATAAAACCCAGGCCGTTGACCCTTGACCTGATCAATAGGGCTAAGACGCCATGTATACCTCTTCACGTTACTTTTATCTTCTGTTGTATTGGTCGGGTCGATCTAATGTACGGCTATGTGGTTCCATTCTATCTCCCTAATTTATTTGCTGTTACGTTTGCTATGTCGATTGTTATTGGGGTGGTATGCACTTGGTGTCATATTGGATACGTTTATCTACACGGCTTGCAAGATTTGTCCGAAACACCAAACATGGAACAAAGGCCTTTTTAGATGCTAATAATAATAATTAGATGATAAAGATAAGATAAGATAAGATAATCTTTATTTAAAAATTCGATAAAGCAACTCCAATAGGTACAATGACACCTCTTTTCGTGGAGGTCGAGTTAAAATAACATGAAATTGATAACAATAAAACAGTATTGATATAGTTACATAAAAACAAGTATTTATATATTATTTTTAAAAAATATGAAAGACATTTCTTTTTACACATTTAACATTCAAATAAATAAATTAATAAATAAATAAATACAAATATTTGTATTCATTTTAACGTGAATTAAAATCTAATAAAAGATATTTTTGACAATATTTCTTAAAAGAGACTAAGTTATTGCACGATTTGATGTAGGCTGGCAGTGCGTTGTAGTCCTCAACACCACTGACAATAAGGGACCGTTTCACAAGTTCAGTTTGGCATCTCGGAATATTTAAAAGTTGTTTTGTAGAAGAACGCAGAGATCTGCGGGGTAAATATTTAGAGAACATGGTTGAAATATAAGTTGGTGTTAAATCATTAATGGCTTTGAAAATAAGAACCAAACGATTAAATCAGAATTTGTATTTCAATGGAAGCCACCCAAGAGTTGTGTATATAGTTCCTTTGTCGTGCTGTGACAATTACAATCTAAAATCATTTTTATGGGCCTCTTTTGTAATCTTTCAAGAGATTCTATTTCATTTTGAGGTGCATGAGCAGCATGACTCTACACAGTTGAACAGTGCATAAAATGAGGGAGAATAAAACTGTAGTAAAATTGCCCTCGGCAAGAAAAAGATAAAAACATTCTAACTCTGGCGAAAAGATACAACTTTGATTTGACATTTTTTTCAATCGAGAGGATATGTTCAGACCAGTTAAAATTTTCATTTAGAGCATCTTAAGATTTTGCAGATAGATTAGAATTTAAATGTAGTAATTTTAATTTGTATGGCATAGTCTCTCAATATTTCACTATATATTAAAACATATTTTGTAACGCTGCTGGAGCACTCACAATTTCAACAATTACGTATTATGTCATTTTGAAATCGACTCACTTGTTACGCGTATTGTGAATAGCCAAGGGGGGAATACATATCGCATCAGTTACCTCCCTTGATTCAGCGTATAAATATAAGGAGCCACAAAACGAAAAGAATCGTATCATGTGGATTGCCGATCAATATAATCCCTTAATAATTACATTTTCACAGTTAATTTTTACAAATTCATTAATTTCTGCTTGTAATCGACAGCAGAGCTCTGATAGCAGAGCCATCTATCTGTCCCAAATCATTTTAAAATAAAAATTTTTGTTGGCTTTTTTTTGGAGGGGGGGGAGGTACATTTTAGGTGAATTTTTTAACTGTGTTAATTAATTTTAACTTTCAACGAACACAACCAAGGCCTGTTTTATATAGATGTAACCCGTGTATTTCATAAATAAGATTTATACACTGGGTAAGTAGTACTTATCCTGTAATGACCCTTTTCCTGTTATTTGCTTGTCTCCACTTTCTGTCACTCTGACATTACTGTGGTTGGCCAACCCTTAATGTGTGTTGATTTGCTTTCTAATATGATTTACAAAACGAAATAACTTATAAGTATTCCATTCTAGAGCTTACCAGGTTAGTGTTTTGATAGAGTTTAAAGGTACCTGAATGTATTTTCTCAAAATTGAATAAATCAACTAGGCCCTTACGTTTTCCTTGACTTTCCAACACGAGTGCGGGTGGTTGGTGGGAACTTCTTGTTGCCCCGGTGCTCTCAGAGCTAAGGAGCAACAAGAAGCTGTTGTGGCCTTCTGTTATGTCCTGTGATTGTCTTGTATCTTGTCATTGTTTGTTGCCAGTGCCGTCGAGGGTGGTTCCCTTCACCCATTGGGCTGGCACGCCGTCATATAAGTGAAATTACCTTAAGTACGTTTGTTTGTTTGTTATAAATTTGTTCGTTCATTGTTTGTTCGTTTCTTTGTTCATTCATTCATTCATTCGTCCATTCTTTCATTCATTCCTTAATTTATTCATTCATTCCTTCATTCATATTCTTATTTCCTCACTAGGTATGATGTATGTCCTTGAACTCACCTGCACCTAGTACCTACCTGTAGAGTCGGATCTGACCTGTAACTACTGGAACCGCGGCTTATTTGGCCAGGTGAGACGTCTCAGGTGTGGACACTGATTAAACCATGTGGACTAAGATATTGGCAGTAATTTTGGGACTAATCCTCGGATTTAGTCTCCTAGATGATTTCGATCCATGTATGTCGTTTTATTACTTCAGCTAATTAATTCATTGTTTTGGGTTTGTTTATTTTTGCAGATACACTACATCACCTAAATGGTTATCCATAAAACTACTACTTACTACTATTGCAGTTATTTAAAGGACTTAGAAATTATATCTGGAAGTCAGATGACAATTTTACAGTTAGAGAGAATCAAGATTTTACAGAAAACATAAATTTGTTTGTTGACTTGCTATAATAGTTTCACAAGTTGCAAAAGTGTTGGTTGAAATTGCAGGTGATTTACAATAGATGTATGAAGTAATTAATTGCTATCATTGACTAATTAATGTGGTTTTGCCTACATGCACTTACAGCTGTATCTAGATGGGAACACTCTCTTCATCATCGCGGGCGGTTGGAGGGAGCTTAGTGTTGTCCTGGTGCTCTTAGAGCTAAGGGGCAACAAGAAGCTGTTGTGGCGTCCTGTTCTGTCCTGTGATTGTCTTGTATCTTGTCATTGTTTGTTGTTAGTGGCGTCGAAGTTGGTTTCCTTCACCCATTGGGCTGGGACACTGTCATATGAGTGAAATAACCTTAAGTATGGTGTAAAACCCCAATCAAACAAACAAACAAATCAATTTAGGAAATAATAATATTGTAAAAATTTATAATGT
Organism: Cryptochiton stelleri; assembly: GCA_031471745.1. Lineage (NCBI taxonomy): Eukaryota > Metazoa > Mollusca > Polyplacophora > Chitonida > Mopaliidae > Cryptochiton > Cryptochiton stelleri. The sequence goes on from JAUELC010041669.1 coordinate 5,044, forward strand.
ATAACATAAAAGTTTAAGACTGACTTATCAAACCTATTTACATCCTTTGTTTTATATTGAAATACCAGTTATATTGAAATACCAGTGAAAAAAATGTTAACATTTTGCAATGTTTGTATAATAGATAATTTTGTGGATGTCCTTCCTAAGTTTTTTTCCGCAGTTTATATTGCCAGTGGTATCGGGGGGTGGTTTCCTTCACCCATTGGGCTGGCATGCCGTCATTTGAGTGAAATAAACTTAAGTGCGGCGTAAAACCCCAATCAAACAAACAAATCAAAGTTTTGCCGTTAAAACTTGATTTGTAAGGCGCGCAGTTCTGGTAAAAAAATGCAAACCTCAATTTTAAATTTCATGAAAAAAAGTGTCTATAAAAACCCCTGAGTGTGTGTAAAAAAGAGCATCACTTATTTTAGTCTTAGACATGTTGACTTTTGGGATTCAGCTTGCAGTATTTGTCAATGAAATATCTCTCTGTGTGTCAATAGCATGCTACAGGATAACAGTGACACTCGTTATTTTAAAGTACACATGAAAACTGAATAATTGCACTGCTTCATGCTGCCCTCTGGCTAAGGGCAGCGTGTTCCGAGCATAATCTTGCTGTCTTTACTTAGCACTGGAGGAACATTAATTTTCCAAAAGAGCAAAACAATCGGGCTTCAAATTTTATGGTTTGTGTGGCTACTCACTGTTGGTGTACACCGCCGTCATATAAGTGAAATACCCTTAAGTACGGCGTTTAACATCAATCAATCAATCACTGCTTCAAATTTACAATTTGATACCCTACTCATTCCTAATTTAGAACTGAGCTGTGGGTACACATTTTACTGGTTTCAAATTTTGGGCAAATCATAATTGAGCAGTATGCTCCTCATTTTTGTGTTGTTAAAGCTTTCCTAATCTAAGCAACAAATATTATAACATTTGTCAGATTTTCGAAGTGTTTGGACCAGTGAAGTTACCGACATATAGTGTACGTTTCAATTCTGCTGAAGAAATAAAGAATCGTGAGATAGAGATCGGTCAACCTGTATACTGTGCTCCCAGCAAAGAAGATTTCACGCAATATGTTTTTGTGGAGAAACTTGAACGGTAAGTAATTCAGCAGAAGTTATTGATTTGCTGAACATTACGGTAAAAAGCAGTTTATAAGCCTTAAATAGGTGTTTGCTTGCATGATGTTTAGCTCCATACTTCAGGTTATTTCTTCAGTTTCCACCATATTTAGTAAGGCAGAGTAAGAAGTGGATAATCCGTCGTTATATAAGTGAATTACCCTTGAGTACGATGTTAAACACCAGTCAAACAAAAAAAACGGTTATACAGATGAACAGATTGTTTCCTTCTCTAAATAGGAGAAAAGATTATTTTGAATGTCTTGCTTGATTTTCACAAAAAAAGGCATGTGTTAAAGACTGTTAAACAGGTCTTTCATAACCCAGAGGCATTCAATGTAGCCAATTTCATAACATCAGAGGGTTTAAGAAGAATGAAGGGAAGCATAAAACATATCAGTGATTATATGTAGAAAATGACTGGATTAATCTACAGGTTTACCCCTGAAGGCCTCGTCTGTGTTTCTAGCCAGAATGAACTGAAATTTAATATGCAGCTTTCTTGTGACAAATTACAGAGCAGTCTTACCACGTATTGCAAAGTAATGGCCCATTGACTTAAATAATGTGACAAAACTGTCAGTTCGTTTACCACGCTTCAATGCCGGGGACTTTTGTAAAGGCGTGGCAGTACTTGTTGCTTTGTTGACTTTATTTTTTATACAATTCCTTTCAGAGTAAAAGGCTCTGATGCATCTTGGGAAAATAATCATGAACCTCCTCCAACCGTAAGTCAGTGGTGTATGATTGTAAGGTCAGTGGTGTACTGGCGTATAATGATTGTAAGGCAGTGGTGTACTGGCGTATAATGATTGTAAGGCAGTGGTGTACTGGCATATGATGATTGTAAGGCAGTGGTGTATAATAATTGTAAGTTCAGGCCTTATTTTTTCACGCGAATGGTCGTTCAGGTTACGTGGAGGTTAAGCAAATGAAATCAATAAATTCATGCGAATGGTCACTGTTCACACAAAGTAACCCCATCATGTCCACACAGAAAGCTTGAAAAGTGATCAGGCTGTGATTTTCGACGGGAATCCAATTCCCTGTTCAGCCCATGGCTGAATTAAAAAAATGTATCCTTTATTTGCATAGTAGTTTGCAACTGATTTTGATGATGAAAAGCAGCTGAAACTTTGTCGTAGTAATCAAAATATTCTCAAATAGAGATAGGGTGACTAAAAAGTAGGACAGAGTAAACACGCAGAAAATATTTTATCAGTTTTAAACATAAAATTACAATAGTGTATGTCATAATTAATCTACAATGTGTATTTGTCACAGACAGGCAGTTTAATTATAATTTATAGCGTTGACTTGTTTCTTTGAATTATTAATAGTTTCACTTTTCGACTCTTAGCATACATTCCGCATTTTATACAAACCCGTTGTTGGGGCCAGTTGTGATTCCCATAAAAACACGCGGTTTCATTGGCTGACTGAAGTTTACAACTAGCGATAAAGTGTCGGCATTTTGAGAAAGAAAACGTACAATTCTAACCGTAATTTGGAATAAATCATACACAATACAGTAAGATTTTTCCAAATAGAAAGGAAGAAATAGCATCAGGAAGAATTTAATGATGCAGAAAGGCCTGCATTTTCACACTGAAAACTGACATGTAGGTTTAGTGACCCCAGATCGACGATTGCTGTGAAGACAGCATAGAAGTGAATATTTCAGGTAACCGTTAATGAGAACGATTGTTCACGCAAACATGTTTTACGTAACCGAACGATCGGTTACGTGGGTCTATTTCCAAGCGAACGGTAGATTGGTTACGCAAAATTATGAAAAAAATAAGGCCTGTTAGTCCTAATTCCAATAACCATTTCAGCTCTACATTTTAAATGATTTGATTGGAACTGTAGGTGAATTGGCCTAATATGTTAAGACAATTTGGTTTAGATGATATGACCTATAGTGCTGAAACGAATATCCGAATATTCGCGAACGAATAGTAAATCGCGAATATTCGTTGTCAAAATTGGTATTCGAATATCCGTGGACCACATGATACCTGCGCGCGCAGTATGTTTTTACGTTTTTGCAACCTCACTTCCGGAATTGGTCTGCTCAGGCTTACGGGCGGTAAGTATTTAAAAAACAAGTAATAAACGCCAATTTTTTACTAAATCCGTTACCTACCGTAGCAGTGTGTATCACTTGTTAGTACCGGTACTGGATTCATCTTAAACAACTGAAAACCATCGTAAAAATAAAAATTTATGGAACTGTGTACGGCCGTTGTTGTTGAAATTGCCGACTTGATTGACGTTTGACATATCCAATCGGTTTACTATCAGTCTTACAAGTAACTTGAATTGTAGTCCAAAATATTGCATTCCAGATTAATATTGTATGAATAATTGTCACGGGTGAACATTTCCTGACACGTTTCAGTGAGTTTTAGTAGTTGTAAGACTCGTAACTGCAGCTGAATGCATAAACAATATACCACTCCACGAGGGCTCGTAAGCCGCCTGTTATCAGTAAACGCTCGTCAGGCAGTCATGTACAGGCGGCAGGCAGGTTGAAAGAAACGGCTCCCTGCAGTCCCGTCTCACGGTCGCCCTTGGTCTGTGCCGATGACATGAGTATATTTACCTTCACCCATTGGGCTGGCACGCCATTATATGAGTGAAATAACCTTAAGTACGGCGTAAAACCCCAATCAAACAAACAAACGTATTTTCATTATTTTGCTTAATTTATAGATTCGTTTAATTTTTGTTATATACATGTATGTGTTTTTTATTCAACAGGTAGAAGTCAGAAGCAGAAAGCTAAATAATCAATAGGCCTAAATCAATCATTCAACATATGTATATAAGTTACATAACGATAAATACATATGGATGATGGACTCGGGGAAGAGAAAATCAGATGTATGGAACTCGTTTGTCTTAACGGCGGACAACAAAAAGGCAGAATGCAAGTTGTGTCAAACAAAACTTGTTTACTGCGGTACTACATCAAATCTCAGAAATCACATTAAAAATAGACACCCAATATCTCTACCAAAACAACAGAGTGGTTCTAAACCATTGCAATCAACATTGACATTTCCAAAAAAAAACATGGCAACGGGAAAATGGCAAGAAATAACGAGAAGTATAGTTGAGTTTTGCGCGACAGACATGAGGCCCCTCAGCATTGTAAATGGCACTGGGTTCCGTAACTTTGTTGCCAAACTCGATGCAACGTATAAAGTGCCGTCTCACACAACAATAAAAAATTACACAAAATACTATTATGATGGCTTAAGAACCAGCCTTCAGCAGGAATTACAAGGAATGAATGTAGCACTCACAACTGACGCATGGACTAGCTGTGCGACAGAAAGTTACGTGACCGTAACAATTCATTTCATTGATAATTCATGGAACCTGCACCACGCTGTCCTCTGCACCAATGAAGCCACAGATCGGCACACCGGCGAACACTTAGCTAATATACTTCGTGAAGCAGTGGGCGAGTTTCAAATTTCTGAACCCAGCATTGTTGGAATAACAACAGACAATGCGGCCAACATTTGTTCAGCAATTAAAATTTTGAAATGGCCACACATAAGATGTTTTGGACACACGCTACAACTTTCTGTGAACAAAGGCCTTAACATGCCCACTGTTTCTCGAGCGGCAAGCGCAGGCCGGCAGCTTGTTGGTCACTTCAAAAAATCATCATTGTCAACATCTGAACTGAAAGTCCGGCAAAAACAATTAAATTTACCAGAACATATGCTAATACAAGACGTCACAACACGATGGAATTCGACATACTTTATGTTTGATAGATTAATTGAACAGCGCCTGGCAATATTTGCCGTGTTACAAAACCCCAATGTCACGAGTCGCAACGATGCAAGGATACTTGAATTGAGTGACAGTGTATGGAGGTGTATTGAAGATATCGCGCCAATATTAAAACCTCTACAATTAGCGACAGCGGTCGTGTGCTCAGAGGAGTTTCCAACGTTGAGCATGGTCTATATAATCGTGTCTGGTTTGGTTCGCAACCATTTGGCGCCAAATGTAAACGATAGCCCCACAGTGGCAGAATTCAAGACGATCGTTAGGAACGATCTCAGCAAGAGGTTTACATCAACCACCCCCATCCACAAAGAACCAAACATAATAGCTGCGGCTCTGGACCCAAGATATAAATCCTTAAAATTTCTTTCAGAGAAAGACTGTTCGGCAGTTTGGGGAGAAATCTCCAATATGTTGACCATTGCACCTGTGACCGATACCACTGTACAAGAGGACGTGCAAATAGATATGCCTACTAACCCATCACCATCAGCCTTTGAACAATGTGACAAAACAATGCAGTACTTATTAGGAGACCTGTACGATGCTCCTTCTAGTTCTGCAACCGTAAACGAACTGGAAATATTTAAAGGGGAACGATGCCCCTCTGATAAAAACCCTATAGAGTGGTGGAAACAAAATGCTGAACGTTTTCCTGGTTTGTCAGTAATTGCTCGTAAATTCTTAGCTATCCCTGGAACTTCTGTTCCTTCTGAACGAATTTTTTCAGCGGCTGGGAATATCGTCACTAAAAAAAGAGCGAGCTTAGATCCAGAAACGGTTAACGAACTCATATTTCTACGAGAGAATTTTAGAGACCAACGCCGTTTCCATCAACGGCCAGAGTCCGACTCAACCTCTGGCACTCAAACGGGTCATTCGGAGGCTTTGAGTGTCACACACGTTCAATTCCCGTCCTTACCGTCATTAGAAGGTTATACTAATCAGACAGAGGATCAGATGGAAATTTAGAAAAATATATGACAGTTATAGCCGCAATGGTTTGAAACACGAATCAAACAAAACATTAGCAAAAAATTAACCAAACAAATTTTGGTACTTTGATTGAACTAAACATTGATATGTAACAATGAGTAGTTGTCTCGTATAAAACGTTTCTTTTATTTCACCAAAGCTTACAAGGAAGTCTATCATTCATTCTTAATTGTGTACTTGGTTTCTTTAATTTTCTCTTTAGTAGGAGTTAATTCAGGTCATTCAAGCAAATCACATTCGGTACATACTATCGGAAATTCCGATTGTGTAACTTGTTTGTAATCGGTTTATTATCATATTGCCGCATTTGACGTAAATGTGATTAAACTCAAGGTAAGTTCGCGGCGGGCAAATGTGAAAGCTTCTTAAAAATTTATTAGCAAATTTAAGCATCAATTTGTTTCTAATCAATCGACCCGGGCCCTACTGGATAAAATATTTAGTCAATTTGAAGTATTTTGTTAAAATTACAACAGACGTGTATAAGTTCGGCTGGTGTTATAGAACAGTCAGGGGTAAAGTATCGAGCGGTTGGCGTCTCCTTAAATCACCAAAATTATGGATATACTACTATAAAGTATAAACATACCAAATATGTTGTTAACACTACAGTATATATTATAGTACGATTTTGGTGTTTTAATCCACACTCAAGGGTTTCACTAATATTGAGAACTGCGTTGGCTCAGTGCATGCTTATAGCCATGGACCGCACACCTGATGTACAGGTTCAAGTCACCCAGTGGATGTCTGGTACACAATTGAGTCGAACGAGGTGACCCCGGCTATCGCTGGGGTGGTTTTTACGAGGTGTCCTCCAGGTTTTCCACCGTATTAACTAAGTAAGGCACAGTAAGAAGTGGATAAGCCGACAAGTCGTCGTCATATATAGGCCTAGGTGAAATACCATTGAGTTTGACAACGTTAAACACTAATCAAACAAACAAACAAACACTTATATTTATGGTCGTGCTATGATTTATAGTTGTGACAACTAAGAGCGCTAATGTAAGCCACTGACGAATTTACTTGTGGCAGATGAGCCAGCAACTCATTGAAAAGCTTTATGATAGACGGCAGCTCGAGATGGTAGGCAACATAATTAAGCTGGACAATTTTAATTCACACTGTGTCACTTTATTTTCATTTGAAGAAAACAAACAAACATCCAAATTCTTTGATCGTACTGCATGTATTGAATACGTTTTTACGTAACGTGTTGTCAGAACGTCTTCGTTGACCACGGTACATTATCTGCAACACAACAACAACAACATATGTTAAACAACAACAACAACAACAACACATGTTAGACAATAAACACTGTTCTGGCGGATATTCGAATACTATTCGAATATGGGCGGCGAATATTCGAATAGCAAAATAGGGCATTCGTTTCAGCACTAATGACCTATACACTATCAATATGCCCTAAGCCATGGTGTAAAATGGATCAGTCCTTTGAAATCTTTAGCATATTAAACAGCTGTAGATGGAATAGTTTTGTTACACATATGGTACAAGTACACAAATTTCATACAAGCTATTTGCAAATCGATGAAATCACATATGCAGTGTTGATGAAACATCAAATCGACTTGTCCAAAGAAGGTGTGTTTTGATCTTCTTGTGGCTAGAAACATTAATACGTTACAATAAATTTGTCTGTTTGTTTGATTGGTGTTTAACGTCGTACTCAAGGGTATTTCACTTATATGACGACGGATTATCCACTTC
>JAUELC010041780.1:0-12707 GCA_031471745.1 Cryptochiton stelleri
AAGCAGGATCACGTTTGTCTAGAACCAGGTACAATCAGGTTTGTGGTTGTCTCTAGCCAGATTAAATCAAGTATTGTTTGTCTAGAACCAGATAAAATCAGGTTCCTGGTTGTCTAGAACTAGATAAAATCAGGTTGCTGAGCTTCTAGGACCAGATACAATCAGGTTTTTAATTGCTTAGAAGTAAATAAAATCAAGTTTATGGTTGTTTAAAAAGATGACATCGAGTTAATAGGTGTCTAGATCCAGACTTATGTTTATGGTTTCATCTACATTGACGGGATTATTCAAATGGACTATATTACTAAATGCTAGTATTGCTATTATTGAAGTATAGGCTTATTATTACTGACAGAGGTTTAAACAGATGTTGAATAGAAAACCTGAAAACCCTTTTTTTTCAACAAGAGGGAACAAAAAAGTAAAAAAAAGGTCTTAAGAATGAAAATATGGTTTATCGTGCGTGCATTCAACGTCATATTTCCTGAAGCCTTTAGGACTTTTTGACCATTTAAAAGCAGTAAATCAGATATTCTTTAGGTTATTTTTAAATGGAAATTTAGACAGACAAATAAAAATATATATTTATATGGATTTTTCCCCCTACTTATTTTTGGTGTGAAGCCTATATAGAGTTTCGACTCTTTAACTAGACATTTACTAAAGTTAGTAACAGCAAATTAATAGTTATGATGGTAAATAATCTACATATATTAGATCTCTCATTATTTCGTGCATGTTTTTTTAATGGTAGATGTTAAAAGGGTTGCAGCATCCAGAATACTTCAGGATATAAGATGTTTATTGTGTGCACAAAGTTTTAGACAAAACCTTCTCTTCTGGAGTCGAACGTTTCTCAAATCTTTTATTTGATATATTTCATTGTGAACTTTTGAAGTTTCCCCACACGCATTCCGTGATTAAATCCTTCATTTGCTATTGTATACTATACGCTGTAATAAAATGGTGTGGTCTATGAAAATATATCTTTGTTCCACGATAGGAGTTTGTGTTTGTTTAGAAGTGTAGAAAGATCACAGTAACAGTAAGCCTATTTTAGTGGTCTATGAACTAGAACTCATATCCAGGGGTTAAAATTGAGAATTTATGATAGAGTTTTATTTATTTGCTTGGACTTTTTCAAAGGAAACGTAACCGAACACGGGAAACAACAAAACATGAACGGCATTTGTTTTTTATGGGTTTTTTTTTTGTTTATTTGGGGTTTTACTCCGTTCTTAAGGTTATTTCACCTATATGACGGCGTGCCAGTCCAATAGGTAAAGAAAACCACCACCGACGCCACTGGCAACAAACAATGACAAGATGCAAAGACATAACACGACGCCACAACAGATCAGCTTCGTGTTGCCCCTCAGCTCTAAGATTCAAATGTAACATTACGTTCAATACACATCCACGAGACATTCTAATACGATTCTCATACACGAATGCCTTTTGATTGTCCAATGTCCAATATGCAACTTACTTTACATAGCTTGAGAAGCAGGCATTTCCTCAAGCGCGGTACTACGAAAACCCAAAGCGGAGAAAATGGCTAACACGTATTTCATATAGATTTCAGCACATATTTTTTCACTTCTAGACATAATTCTTCAAAGTCAATTAAAGTTTTTAGCAAACAATCATTCTTTCACTTTTTAAATAGAAATTTGAGCAGATCAATAAAATATATAAGTGTTAATTTTTTTACTAACAACATCAGGTTTCTGTGTGCCTGGAAACAGATAAAATCGGAAGGCTTTATTTTTAATCTAAAACCAGATAAAATTAGATTATGGTTGTCAAGGAACCGATAAAATCAGGTTTGTAGTTATCTATAACCAGATAAAACTAGAACTGTTATGCAGTGGCTTACTGATACCCCCATTCTGTTCCCGCGAGACTTGCCTTCTCATAGATCGAGAACAAACTCTGGCATAAATAGAAGCCATCCCCCCAATATTTTGGGGGGAATTTGAAAGCATATCAGTTTGTTACTCTGGCACTTTTTGCGCCGATTTATGCCATTATTTTGCTTGTAAAAGTTATCGAAATATGTTTTTAAAAGAATAAAACAATAAACAGTGCACAGTGGTAACAAAAATAATTTTTATTGTATTATTTGCACTAATCACAAATTGTCTCCCTTGTACTATATTATGGCGCGTATATGCGGGAGAGTCGCTATCTAGCGCGCTAGCTAGCTTAGGAGCGACATCGCTATTAAGAATGTGACCCATATATATGACTCTTGGCACCAACATTTATGCCATAAAAAAAAATGTCAATTTTTTTATCTTCATAATGTTTCATACCACAAACTACGTACAAAAATCACTTGTCTCTATGTCGGCAATAAATCCCTAAAACTGCCATACCCCACAAATGCCATATCACAGAACAGGCATCGTGGAAGTTTTAAAAAGTCTTCGGTAAGTTAAAGAGCAGCCAAGATACAACCCGGACAAATTACACGCACGTGGCATGGACAAACCATTAAACCGGGTAGCTAATTCCATAATTAATGTAGAAATTTGCATAAAGAGAAGAACGTATAGTGTATAAGTTTCAAAGTGATATGTTAAGTTGTAAATATGATATGGCTCGGACATGAAAAATTATCAGACGGCTAATGTACATAATTTATGTGAAAAATTGCATAATGTTGTGATTTTTTTCCACCTTGCACATCTGCATACAGAGAGACAAATAAAGTACGTTCGGATTAAAAATAAGAAGAAGAGACGAAAGCAGGTTTAAAAACTTGTATCTTTAAATAAGGCAACTAGGCCTACTTGTTGGTAAAGTAGAGAGAAAATTTACCGATTTCTTTATTCCCGATATGTGTGAGATTTGTTCGAAAAAAGGGAGGGGGGGCTGACAGGTTTGTGGGGCTAGTTTCGGCAACAAAAGAAGTTTTGCTTTGCTGACAGTTCGAGGTAGTGAACATAGGGAATAAAATAAAGAATAAAAAAAATTTATAAACTCGACGGTCTCTGTTCCCGATATGTGTTGAATAAAAGCAATTCCCGCAACTTGTGTCACCTGTATTCAAGTAGACATCAACTGATCAAGATAAAGAAGTATTTGTTACCCCCGGAGGTGCATGTGTTCAAGTTATACCTTTTCTAGTGACAGCCTGTTAAATAATAGTGGTAAAATATATAATGATAATAATAAATGTAGCTACTAAAGTAGCAATGCCGGGGTTCTGAGCACTGTTGATTGGCCCCTGGAGGTCAAATTTGCATAAAATTATATTCTTATGAGATTATGTGCCTTGGATAGAAGAATATGAATGATAAGTTTGAATTTGATTGTTTCAGCCGTTTTGGATAAATATTTGTTTTCTTTAAATTTCTGAATTTTAAAAATGGCCGCCAGGTCACTTGACTTATACTTACGAAAAACATAACACGTAACCCTATGACCAAAACAACCTTCTGTCAAAATTAAAACTTCAATTCTATAACGGTTGTTGGGATATTATGTGAGTAATATTAAGCCGAAATTTGACAAGTTTAGCCTCGTTTTGGCCTTCAATTGCATCATGTGTAGAATAAGAAAATTTTAATGGTTACTATCATGTTCAGCGTCACCGATTACATATGAAACGACATTTTTTTTGTTCATTTATGAGATCTTTGAAAATAAAGCATTTTTAATTTGGACATCTGGAGACTAAATTTGCATAAAATTAAAAAATATCTTCTGATAAGATTGTGCGCCTTTTGTCGAAGTATATGCATGTTAAGTGTCAATTTGATAGATTAAGCCGTTTATGGGTAGGTTTTTAAAGGTTTTTTTTAACCTTTTAAAATGGCCGCCGGGTCACTTCACTTATACTCATGAAAAGCATATCACGTTTTTCCCTTGCCTTATATTACCATCCCACAAAGTTTAAACTGCAAGTCTTAAGCGGTTCCTTAAACATTAAGTTTACTTTTTGACTAACATACAATCAACGTTCGAACATTTTAGCGCTTGTTTGGCCTCCAATTCCATTATGGGTAGCATTAGACAGTTTAAATGGTTATTATCGTGTTCAGTATCCCCGATTACATATGAAACGGCATCATTTTTGCTAATTTATGTGATCTTTAAAAATGGAGCATTTTGATTGGCCAAGTGGAGACCAAATTTGCATAAAATTCAAAATTTTCTTCTTAAAGGATTGTGCGCCATTTGTGGAAGTATATGTGTGCCAAGTTTCAATTTGATATCTTGAGCCATTTTGGGAAAGTAGGTTTTTAAAGGTTTTTGAGACCTTTCAAAATGGCCGCCGGGTCACTTCCCTTATACTCATGAAGAGCACATCACATTTTTTCCCTTGCCTCATACAATCATCCCACACAGTTTGAACTTGAAGTCTTAAGCGGTTCGCTATATATAAAGTTTAATTTTTGACTAAGATTACAAGTAAATTTCGACCATTTCAGCCTCCAGTTGCATTGTGGGTAAAATTACCATAAGATTAGACGATTTTAATGGTTATTATCGTTTTTAGCGTCCCCGATTACATATGAAACAACATCTTTTTTGTTAATTTATGACATCTTTGAAAATGAAGCATTTTGATTGGCGCTTTGGATACCTAATTTACATAAAATTTAAAAATGCCTTCAAATAAGATTGTGCGCCTTTTGTCGAAGTGTATGTATGTTAAGTTTCAATTTGATAGCTTTAGTCGTTTTGGGGGAGTAGATTTTAATATAATTTTTTGACCTTTCAAAATGGCCGCCGGGTCACTTCACTTATACTCATGAAAAACATATCACATTTTTGCCTGTGCCTTATACAACATCCCACAAATTTCGAACTTCAAGTCTTAAGCTCTTCCTTATATATTATGTTTACTCTTTGACTAACATACAATCAAAATTCGACCATTTTAGCCCAAGTTTGTCCTCCAGTTTCATTATGGGTAGGAATAGACGATTTTAATAGTTATTTTCGATTTCTGCGTTCCCGATTACATATGAAACGACATCTTTTTTGTTAATTTCTGAGATCTTTGAAACTGGAGCATTTTGATTGGCCCTCAGGATACCTAATTTGCATAAAATTCAAAAATGTCTTCCATTGTGTTTCAGTTTGATAGCTTTAGTCGTTTTGGGGAAGTAGGTTTTTAAAGATGTTTTAGACCTTTCAAAATGTCAGCCGGGTCACTTCACTTATACTCATGAAAAGTGTATCACGTTTTTTCTCTTGCCAGATACTACAATCCCACAAATTTTGAACTTTAAGTTCTTAGCGGTTTTTGAGATATTAAGCCACAAAAACTGTCTAGAATAAAAAAAAATTAAAAAAATAATAATACAGAACGATTTCAAAAGGGTTCCGAGCCATTTGGCTCAAAACCCGTAATTAAAGCTGTTACATAACAGCGATACCGGGGTTCTAGCTGTTGGCACTAAATACTGACCACTTATAGTCGAAGAACATACATGTCATTCAAATTTCTATTGTATATCTCCGTAAATAAATAAATTCGATCATTTTAACTTTTAGGAACAAATTTCCACAAGTATTGCTCCATGTGACCTTCCCACTAACTTTGCCGTAGCTGCAGACACCGTAGCGTTTCACGGCACAGCGTGAGAAATTGGTACAAAAATCTGTCGAAAGCTGCTGTAGAACACAACGTGCAGTATTAACAACCATTCAACACATTTCGTGGCCAGAAAAGACTATAATCTCAGATACGGGACACTTATAATCATACTTACAGCAAAAATAAAAATGAAGTTGAAAGCTGGAACCTATGATTACTTTTTGAGATGAGTTGTTAGTTACGCTGTAACAATACTAGTCACATGACAAACTTAATTTCTCTATTCGGCGTCAAATGTATAACTGCAATATACACACACAAAAAGAAATACTATATGTTAAGATATGCGTCTTCTGTGACAAAGACAATACTGGTAGTTTTGGTTAAGTTATTGACAAACTTTTAAGTGGGAGGAGATATTTCACAATTTCTAGAACGGTTGCGTTAAAATTGAGTGGGTTACAATGTGGGTAATACAAGTTCGTCACACTAGTTGGGCAGCCTTTAGATTTCTGGTTACGTTTCATAGCTCCCCAGACAAACTGTCTGGTTGCGTGTTTAACCATTCGAGGAGCTCCAGGTGTTTCGGTGCACTGTTCTGTTCCATACATTACATAGAAATAGTGGAACTGTTCTATTTACAATGTATTGAGAGTTGAGGCCCTAATACAACAAAAACTACACTGTAAAAATTGAAATATTTCTTACAATTTTCTTCATAAATCTTATATGAGTGCTGTTTTGATAAACTTTCTTGTTTTTCTTGAATCGTTGGCGTCTTTTCTTACAATTTCTTAGTTTCTTAGTAGAGTGTCCTATATTTTCTTATGTAAGTCTTATTTGAGAAAAGTTTTTTCATCTCATACATAAATTTCTTAAAATGTTTTGATAAAATAAGATTTTGATTCTCAGATAAGAGTTCTTTATATTCATGTGCACCTTTTGAGTTAAGAATAGTTTCATGCCATCCTTTTATTTAAGATGTGTTTTCTTGTACAAGTGTACAAGTATACTTCTATCATAGTATTACTCTCTTAGCTCAAACGATGTAGAAAGGGTTCAAAATGCTTGCAACCGTTTGAGACCATTAAACACTCTTTATAGGTGAAATATGTTGATCACAATTGCGTTTACAAACAATTCAATGTAGACACATAGATTTCGGATTTGCTTTAGATATCTGTTGCAAATATTTTAATTGTGTGAACTTTCTGCTAAACAAATATGGATTTCATTGTGGACTATCACATGGTATGAGTTAAAACCATATATCTTTAGCAGTTCCAGAGATACGTCGAATCGAACAATTCAATGTGCCTCCCGTTTGATTAAGCTAGAAGAAGCCCGCACATCAAAATGAATGTAATGAGGTTAGAATTGATACAGTTATTGTTTAGTTGTTTGTTTTTTTTTGTTTTTTTTTTGGGGGGGGGGTATGGGGAGATTTGAGTAGTAAAAGTTGAGATGTGTAAGATTTGGTAGGTGTTAAACATGTCTTTACTTTCTATAACTCAGATACGAAACAGTGCTGTTCACTGGGTGTTGCTTGGGACACTCACTCTGCTTCACAAATGTAAATGAAGAAGTGAAGCCCGTATAAAATCTACACAATGCTAAAACATGCGTCACTATACGTTAAATGAACTACCCGTAAATAATTTTCAAACGACTGTCAACTTTACCTAAATCAATACCGAATGTTACGGTACTTTGGCTGAACATATGTCACCCGGGCAGTCCAGCATACTAGCGATCACCGCGATCTCATAGGCATACATTCTAACTGTACATCTCCAATTTAGATACATAGATATCGGATTTGCATTAGATGTGTACAGCAAATATCTAAATTGTGTGAACTTTTTACTTAACAAATATAACTTTCATTGTGGACTTGCACATGGTATAAGTTACAACTATTTATATTTAGTAGTTCCAGAGGAATATCGAATTGAACAATTCTACTACTACTTTCGAGTTCGTGCCGCGCACTTTCGTGTTTTCGCTTTGCACTTTCGCGTTCTCGTTGTTTCTACCTTAAAGGTCGAAAACGCAGAACGCGAAATTAATGTTGTCCTTTCTACTTTTTCTGGTAGGTCGAAAACTCGAAAAAATTCTCGCTCTTTCGACCTTTTTTGGAAGGACGAAAACGCGAAATAATCCTCGCTCTTTCGACCTATTCTGGTAGGTCGAAATCTAAAAAACGCGAAATTAATTTCCCTCTTTCCCCTTCCGGTTTGCGCCCACAGCCTGATGGAAGCAAGGGGGGTAATAAGAAAATTTGCTTGAATCGATGCGCGTTCAGCTTGTTCCTTCTACACCGCACACTTCTGTAAATATACGTTTTGAATGCTATAGACATGTATCTGTCATTTAATATGTTGTATTTGTGTTGTTTGATTACCAAGTTATCATTGTATGCATAAGTATTTTCAAAGATAAATCACACTGGCACAGGGATGTCGACTAATTAAAACTGATGAATCATTCCATGTTCTATATAAACATTCCAAGTGTTTGAATATATAAGTACACGGATATTAATATGAAAGCTTGTGTCTGGTTAATTTACCGCTGATGATGGTTTGTTTAGTAAAGCGAAATGTCTTTCTGCAGAATTATTTTTGTTCTTTATTATGTGGAGTTTATATTCTGATAAAGCATTATCAGTGACAGTTAATGATCAGCTTGTGGTTCACATAATGAGACCGTTTTAATTGTATTCTGCTTTTTCGAAATCAACTTTTAAAAAAACGTGTTGCTTTGTTGGTGTTTAACTAAAGGGGATCTCACTTATATGATGGCCTTGCATTGCCGGTGTTTGGTAGAAAACCGAAAACGGCAAGTAAAAATACACCGTAATCTCCGAAGCCACGGGCAAACTTCCCTTTTGTAGCCTACGGCTACGAACCTGTGCTGTATGCACATTGAAAGGAAAATCCACAACAGACTGAGAAACGACGCGGCCAGTCTGAATTTTGTAATAAAACTATAGGTTCTCATAAACACAACCTACTTAACTTTAATTTCAATATGGTGTGTAGAAGGAACAAGCCTAACGTGAATCGATTAAAGCAAGTTGCCTAATTATTCCCCTTGCTTCCGCCAGGTTCTGGCCGCAAACAAGAAGGCGATAGAACGAAATTTATTTCGCTTTATCGAGTTTTCGACCTACCAGAAAGGTCGAAAGAACAAGAATTATTTCGGGTTTTCCAGTTTTCGACCTTCCAGAAAAGGTGAAAAGAGCGAGAATTATTTCTCATTTTCGAGTTGTCCACCTTCCAGAAAAGGTAGAGACAACGCGAACGCGAAAGTGCAAAGCGAGAACACGAAAGTGCGCGGCGCGAAATCTCTAAAGTTCGAGGTTGATGTCTCGTCGCAGTTTCGAGTTTTCGATTTTAACTTTCGCGTTTTCCCTTTGCACTTTCGTTGTTCCTACCTCGCAATCTCGTGTTTTCGCTTTGCACTTTCGCGTTCTCGTTGTTCCGCTCTCTAGATCTAGGCCTGTAACAGTAAAAATCTCACATGGCTGCATCCGGCTTCCATAGTTATTCACTTTGCATTTTCTCCATGTTGCGTCAAATACGTTGAGTTCCAAAAAAACCCAACCATATACGAATGTAGATCTAGCTGTATCATGTGATATAAGTTAACATTTATAGCTGAAGATGTTTTCAAGATACATTCATTTGATCAAATCGCGTCTTCTCTGCAAACATGCACAAACAAAAATAATGCAAATTTTAATATGGCTGCCGTAGCTGTTGGTCAATCAAATTTTAATATGTAAAGTTTCAAAAAAATCCATTCAGTTGTTTTCTCTTAACCAGCCGGACAAAAAATAGGCAAAAAATGATCCCACCAATAACAACTTTAATCATATAGATACAAAAGTAGCAATGTCGGGTTTCTGAGCATCTTTGATTGGACCATGACAGCCCTATTTTGGCTTCAAATTCCATTCTGGGTAGGATTAGAAAATTGTTATAGTAACTATTGTGTTCAGCGTTACCGATTACATAAGAAACGACAATTTATTCGTTAATTTATGATATCTTTGAAAATGGACGATTTTGATTGGCCCTCTGGAGACTTAATTTGCATAAAATTAAAAATGTCTTCGGATAAGATTTTGCGCCATTTGTCGAAGTATATGTATGTCAAGTTTCAATATGATAGCGTTAGCCGTTTTGGGGAAGTAGGTTTTTAAAGGTTTTATACTTGGCCTCCAGGTCACTTCTTTTATACTCATGAAAATCATATAAAGTTTTTTCCCTCGCCTTATACTACAATCCCACAAATTTGGAACTTTAAGGCTTTCGCGGTTTTTGAGATATTAAGTACCAAAACTGTCTATAATAATAAAAATAACTAGAGCTGTTACTAAAGCTATACAGGATACCGAGATCTATTTACTATTAAACTATTTTGTCCAATTATCACAATGGCGATCGAGTCCTACAGATAATCAGTTTAAGGCAGTTTCGTTAAAATGTTAAATAATAATCCATCTTTTTAAGAAAACTATGGTAACACTGAAAACACTGGCGGTGTGTTAGCTTCTGTATTACATACAATGGGATATCATTTTAGAACAAATTAAGCGATATTAAGAAAAATATAGTAAACCACGAATTTATTGAAATGTACAGTTTATGAAGAAAACTACGGTAAAATTAACAATTTTGTCTCGGCTACAAGAAACACATCCACTTCAAATTTAAATTTGCCAATTTTTAGACAAATTAAAGCCGTATTGAATGATAAAATGGTGATGCATTGCTTTGGTTATCAATTACAGATTTTTTTAAAAATACGGTAAAAAAAATTTCTTTCTCAGCTACAAGATACACGTTCTCTTCAAATGTACACTGACCCATTTTTAGACAAATTAAAGTACTACATAGAAACATAAATTGTGAATTATTTATTTGGTTAACCATCACTGCTTTTTATGAAATTTACGGTAAAATTAATAATGCTGTATCCGATATAAGATGTATACACGTTCCCTTCAAATATGCACATAGCAAATTTTAGTCCTCTCTTTCTTCGTCTGAGAAATTGTGAATTAATTATTTGTTTATCAATCACTAGTTATTAGGATAACTACGGTAAAATAAAAATGTTTGCTTCCGCTATACATACACATTTCGTTCAAATGCATACAGACCAATTTAACACCAACTAAAAGTCTATTGAAAGAGAAATTATGAATTATTTATTTGGGTATCAATCACAGCTTTTTATGAAAACTACAGTAAACTGAATATATCTGTCTCTACTACAAGATGCATACATGTTCCCTTCAAATGTGCACTAATAACATTTTATACAAATTCAAAGTATATTGGAAGGGACATTGTGAATAATTTATTTGGTTATCAATTACAAATTATTAGCATAACAATGGTTAACTTAAGGTCTGTCTCCACGGCTTGATACAAATTTTCTTCAAATGTATACTTAACAAGTTTCAGACGAAATCAAGCAAAATTGAAAGAGAAATAGTGAAGTGTTTTTTTTTGGTAAAAATTACAGGTTTTTATGAATATTACGGTTTATCCAGATGGCCATTCTGCTCTATGGTAGATTGTCGATAATTTGTAAACAACTGATGTCACTTACAAGTATTTTCAGCTTTATGAACTGTCTTGTGCAGTACAAGGTCTTTAAGAATAAATAACAGAAAAACTGCTCGTCGTACATCAAATCTGTTTATATATAACTGAAAACTCGTAAGACAATCTACACAATGACAGTATTCTCCTAACCTTATGTACTAAATTGAGTGTACTACAGAACACTTAAAAGCAATTGTAAAATTAACGAAAAATTTATTTTTGTCTGTATTTTCTACAATTTTTCACTGCTATAAATGTAATTTAAAGACAATATGTAGAAGATTGATGCAAAGTCGACTGCAAAAATTTGTATCCGATAATTAATAACTCTGGAATTTATAGGGGGCTGTCTATAATGACGTCATAGTTTTATATAGATTTTGGAAAATTTAAAGATATAGATGCAAAGAGGAACAAAAGTGATGCATTGCAATCTGATTACAGAAACAATAACTACAGAAATGATGTCATAACAGCTTGGTGGATGTTGCATAACTTTTTTTGTTTTTCGCCAATAACTAAAAAAATACAGGTCGTAAACAAAAAAGAATTATATTTTTGGACTCTAGGCACCAATCTACATCTAGAACCATGTTAAATTTGCTTAAATTACGAAAAAAAAAACTGAATTTTTTTTTGTTTTTTGATTACGTCATAGAAATGTTAAAGCTACATTAACGCCCGTCGCAAACTTTATAGCCCTGAGTACACTACACTTGTGGTTAAAAGAAGAACTCGATCTAAAAAGTGGTTCTCTAGAAGAAGATTGTCAAAGAAATCGTCCCCTATGTGACATCACGGCATAACTAGGTCAATTATAAACAATTCCTTTGGTTAATCCATGTAGAAACTGACTATATATTCCAAAGATCAAACTTGGATCTATATTCGTTAACGAGAATTCGTTGATAAAAGTTGGCGGAAAATAATAATAATAAGAAGAAGAATAATAATAAACATAACGGGAACAATAGTATTCCGACGATAGTCGGAATCCTAATAATAATAATAATAAACAGAACGGGAACAATAGTATTCCGACGAAAGTCGGTATCCTAATAAACAGAACGGGAACAATAGTATTCCGACGAAAGTCGGAATCCTAATAATATTTATTTAAATATGTCTTGCTAATACCGCCATACATGTGTTTAATACAGTATTATTATTTTGGAAATAGAACAAGGTCGCTTGAACTTAAACACCACCTAAGTATATCTCATAATTTACATCTGTTTTAGTTTAGTCGTTTTGTCTTCTTCTTCTTCTTCTACTTCTTCTTCATTTTGAGGAAATAATACATGTAGTCTACGGAAGAGTCCTAGAGACGGATCATGTTTATTTATGTATGTATTTATTTATTTATTTTAGTAGTTGTATGATCTTGAGATTATAAAAGCAAGTTGTCATGCAGGTAGGACTTAGATGACATCTGGCCATTAACGAGAGTGGACGTTTTTTTTTTTGTCGCTATGGGTAAACCGAGAGTACGTCGAGTAGCTATGATGTCTACAACACCTAGACCA
>JAUELC010041891.1:0-12707 GCA_031471745.1 Cryptochiton stelleri
TATTATTTCCTGCGCTGTAGATATCTACGTAAGGTACTTGTGTCGTAAACGTTGTAGAAATGACCCTTGTTGGAGATTGTACGTGGAAAGCATTAACACCGTAGATGCTTACGAAAAGGTGTTAGACTATATGTTTATAGACGGAAAACAAGGTAGGTGCAGATTGGAGGTATGCGACACTTTTACCGACGATGTGTGTGAAATGCTGAGTTCTGAAGAGGCTTCGAAAATACGTAATAAACGGAAGGACCTCGAGAAAAGGTCTTTGATATGGATACACCCATTCACCGCCATAATAGTCGGACCCACGCAGAGTGGAAAGACTTCTTTTATTTTGCGTCTTTTAGACAGTGCTACAACACTAATATCTCCACCCCCTGAGAGGGTTATCTGGTGCTATGGAGAATACCAAAGCATGTTCGAAAGTAGGAAGGGAATAGAATTTTACGAAGGATTAGGTATATTACCAGAATTGGACGCGCAACAGAGGAAACTGTTAGTCATAGACGACCTGCTGTCGGATACGACATCTGCCGTGACGGACTTCTTTACTCGAGGAAGTCACCATAAAAATACGAGTGTGTTATACGTCACTCAAAATATTTTTAGCAAAAATAAAGAAAACAGAACCATCAATCTCAACGCTCATTATATCATAGCGTTTAAAAACCCCCGAGATTCGTCGCAGATTACCCATATAGCTAAACAGATGTACCCAGGAAATGTTAAGTTCTTCCAAGAAGCTTATAAGGAGGCTACATCCGTTCCCTACGGGTATTTGATGATAGATCTGAAACAAAACACACCTGAACATTTACGTCTCAGAAGTAACGTTTTATCCGAAGATATTCAGTACGTGTATTTAAAAAAGGTATAAAATCACGCCTTTAACCGAGTGCAGATCAGTCCTTAGACATGTCTTCCAGAGTTCGAAAACACGCTTTAACGCTTAAAACGTTGGCTCTAGCTAGGCCCAAGTTAAGGAGAAAGATCATCAAAGATGCCGGCAAAGATTTGATAGACTGTCTCTGCGAGTGTAGCAAAAATATTTTAAAAGGCAACGTCCCGCTTAATAAGACTCAGAAAAATAAGTTAGCCAAGCACAAAGGATCGTTGAGGGCTCTGTCGAAGAAAAACTTGTCCTTGAAAAGAAAAAGACGTTACTTACAATCCGGGGGGTTTCTTTCAGCCCTGTTAGCTCCGTTAGCTTCTATTATACCTACTCTACTAAGAGGAGTGTTCGGACATGGAAAGCGCTAGAAAAATGGCATTGATCGATCCACGGTTTTTAACCGCTTTACAAAACCAACAACCATTAAATCCTACCGTTAAGGCAATGAATTCGCTGGACGAAGAAATGTCTAGCGTGTTGCAAAGGAGTAATCTATCCACTGACGAGAAGGTGAAATTGTATAATCAAATTCTCCAAAAATATTTAGATGTGAAAGAAAAATATATTCGTAAAGATTCAGCTGTCCCGGTTCGTTTAATGGAAAAGAAAGAACCTCTCTCGAATATTGAACATGAATTGCTGGAAAGTGTCCCCCTCACAGTTAAGAAAAAGACACAACTGTTACTCGATAAAATTAAAAACTCCGACATATCATGGACTGACAGAGGAGAGCTTATTTATAAAGGTCAAACTATCGAGAATACTAACATGATAGATTTGGTGAACGATGTGGTTAGACAAAGACAACACACGTCTCCTAAAGGATGGGAAATTTTTTCGAAGGCCTTGTTCGAATTAAACGTACCTCAAGAGCTGGTCGTCAATAAGAAAAGATGGGATTTTATGCAACAGGGCTTAACTTCCAAAGAAACGCCTAAAAGAAGAAAATCTGAAAGAGTGCCTTGGGTGTCATATTGATAGTATAAAGATCGTAGTACTACTCTATAGATATCCGTTTCAAAGACTCTGTCGAACATGTTTTACCTTACGCTTCCTAGTAACAGTTCGTTAACTTTTTTTCCCGGTAACACCCTCGCTCACTTCGTCACTCAGTTACCTCATGCTATAACTTTACGCGGAGACTGGAGTGTAGGACTGGTAGAGATACACTACAAAAAGAGTTGGTACAATGTACAGAAGGAAGACATTGCACTTCATATAGGAGGTAAAAACAGTAGTAGACGAAAGATTTGTATGGAACCCGGGTATTATCCTTCTATGGAAATATTTTTAGAGCATTTAAATAGAGTGATTACTTTTTGGAGAGTCGAGGACGAAATACAAAAGGTACATTTTAATTATAAAGTGTTGTCAGGAAAAGTTCATTTCGAATTAGACAAGTGGACCACTGTGGAATTTAGCCCCTCATTATCTCATATCCTAGGTTTTGAGCATTTGAAATATAGTTCTGGACCACACCTAGGAGACCGTGTAGCCGATATAACTAAGGGAGTTAATTCTATATATGTGTACTCGGATATCGTTCAACCACACATCGTCGGCGATAGCGTCGTTCCATTACTTCGTATCGTACCCATTAAGGGAGAAAATGGATCGTGCGTGAGCAAGACGTACGAGAATGTCAAGTACTTCCCCGTCTCGAGAAAGCATTTCCCCACGGTTGAAATCTTATTAAAAGACGACACAGGAGCGGATATACCATTCGAGTGCGGAAAGGTGGTTGTAACACTACACTTTAGACAAAATCGTTCCTCTAATTTCATATAATGAAGTCCTATATACCTAATCCACATAGATTTGTGGACTATTATACCCATCAAGTGGGTCATGGCATACCGGTGTTTACCGGTGCGAGGACCCAATGCGGGCATGGCCTTGGCAACATCTTATCCGGAGCTTTTAAAGCGGTTTTACCCCTCATAAAGAAGGGGGCGAAAGCTTTAGGAACCCAGGCTCTCAATTCGGGTGTGGGAGTTTTGGGCGATGTTGTACGGGGAAAGAATGTGAAAGCTGCATTTCGCGATCGCGCAAAGGAAGCGGGAAATAACTTACTGCACAGCGTGACGTCTTCAAAGGGACCTCCTGGGAGAAGGGCTATAAAACGGAAGAAAACCACCAAAAAGACATCATCTAAAGGAAGCAGGCGAAGGAGGAAGGACATATTTACGTGAAAGATGAGTTTAGTTCACCCTCAAAGCTGTGAATGTACAAATTCGGAACTAGACCTTTTTACCGTACCACCTACTCAGACTAGTGTGCAGAAGGGTGTTTGGGTAGAACATAATCCAATAGCATCGATATCAGACTCTGATTCTCCAATACAGTTCTCTGTTTGCGGCGACGGAGACGATTACTTGGACTTGACAAATACACTGCTATACGTCAAAGCTAAAATTGTGAACAAAGATGGATCAATTCTTAAAGATGACGCCGACGTTGGTCCTATTAACTGTTGGATACACTCGTTGTTTTCTCAGGTGGATTTTAGTTTGAATGAAAAATTGATATCATCTTCTAATAACACCTATCCTTACAGAGCGTATCTGGAAACGCTTCTCTCTTACGGACAAGAAGCCAAGTCCACTCAAATGACGGCCTCCTTGTTCTATCAAGACACTCCAGGAGGTATGGATGATATGTCCGAAAACGAAGGTTTAGTTCAACGAAAAAAATTCACGGACGGAAGTAAATCGGTCGATATGATTGGTCGGTTGCATTTAGACATGTTTACGCAGAGCAAGTACCTTTTAAACGGAGTAAATCTTAAATTAAGACTAGTCAGAAGTAAGGCTCCCTTCGCGTTAATAACTAAAGAGCGAGATGCAGCCTACAAAATAGTATTTGAAGACGTATCCTTATTCGTGAGAAAGATTAAGTTGTCACCCGCGGTGCAGTTGGGTCACATTAAGGCACTGGATAGAGGACCTGCCAAATACCCCATTAGAAGGATTGAAACGAAGATATTTTCTATAGCTCAGGGTCATTTATCCACCAATCAAGAGAATCTGTTTCTAGGTCAAATTCCCATAAGACTGGTATTAGGTTTCTTGGATACTAAAGCGCTGAACGGAGACTTTTCACTGAATCCATTTAATTTTCAAAATTACGACGTCAACTTCGTCACCTTGCATTTGGATGGGGAACAATTTCCTTCGAAACCCTTGAGTCCTGATTTCGAACGAGGAAATTGGATAAGAAGTTACTATAACATGTTTGTTAGTACTGGACAACTATACAGCGATGAAGGAAATTTTTTGAGTAGGAGAGCTTTCGGACGAGGATACGCTCTGTATTGCTTCGATTTAACTCCGGATCTAAGCGACGGACATAGCTTTAACTTGGTGAAGCAAGGAAATCTCAGACTCGAAGTTCGCTTCGCTCAACCGCTCCCTACAACAGTGTCCGCTGTAGTTTACGCAGAGTTTGAAAATTTAATTACCATTGACAGATCGAGGAATGTTTTATTCGACTACAGCTCATAAGTATGGATACCGAACAACTAGAGAAGATACTAGATCAAGATTCGTTTACCAAGCGGGTATTCAAAGGAGTATATCCTACGGATAAACTACCCAAAACGATGACAGAATATCCAGCGGCTTTCGTAGTCAACACCGACGTACATCAGCGCCCTGGAACTCATTGGATAGCCATGTATTTTGACGAGTACACAACAGGAGAATACTTCGATTCTCTGGGAGAACCTCCTAAATACAAATCCTTTAAATCTTTCATGAACAAACTAAGCAATAAATGGACATTCAATGAAAGGAGACTACAAGGAGATTTTAGTACTGTTTGCGGGCAATTTAATGCCTTTTATTTATTAAAAAGATGCAGAAATATTTCTATGGAGACTATCATAAACATGTTCGATAATGATTTAAGTAACAATGATATTTTGGTTCACGACTATATGGTGGAAAGATATAACATACCAGACAATTTTTTCTTCGATGTTCAATTTTTGTCTAAGGATTACTAAAGTACAATATATACAAAATGTATATATTACTTATGATTGTATTTACCATGAATTTTAAGAAAATTATATTGTATATCTATATATTGGGAAATGTTATAATAAAACATACTAATGATGTATCGTATAATAAAGATTTGAAAAATACCAAATACGGCGTTTTAGTTACTTATTATAACAAAAACAAAAAATATACAAAATGACATAATATTATACAAATATATACAGAGTGGTGTAAGTTTCTAAGATAACCATAATCGTTACTCGTTATTAACAGACATAAAGAAGAACTCGGATATCTTCCAGCAGATTTTTACAAAATGTTTCAATACCCAAATGGGAGAGTGGAAAAATCTGGGAGAACGATTCTCTTTGTGTAACAAATGCGATAATCTTTACTTTCCACCCTGTTGACTATTTGGAGTTTGTATTTGTCTCTAGTTATTTTCCTATCGTTTACGACTGTGACTTTACCAAGAGATTTACACTTTTCACAACCGGAAATACAGGAACAGCTCCTTTTGACGAAATATTTGACCATGTCGGAAACGGTGTCGAAATTCAATTTTAATTTGTTAGCAGCGTTGAGCGTAAATCCACGAATCTTACAAACGCGTTTCCCATTGTTGCTAAAATATCCAAAATTTTTGGGACCACCTGCGACGAAAATCCGGATGAAATCACCATTATCCAATTCGTCCGTGAGTTCTCCTAAGTGGTCTCCCAAAGGGGGGTCGAACTCCCCGGGTTTGCTGACGTAAACGACACTGTCCGTATCACAGTATAAAACGCGGTCCCCCAGGGCGTCTAATAATTCGTACAACTTTACCCTCGCCCAAGCGGTTGTAAAAGCCGCTATCCAAACGTTGCTGGATGGCCCTGTCTCTACGGCTAAACCCTTGAGTTTATATTCTATCGTGGCGACGTTTTCCGAAAATACTCTAAAATTCGTCACCTCTTTTTCTGGGTCTAATAACATCGCGAAAAATTCATGTACATCGGTGATAAAAACTGTTTTGGTAAGGTCGTTCCTTTGGCCGAATTTACCCCAAAATGAATTTAACAAAAGCTTAGAAACGGATCTTAATCCTGGATTTTTACAAATATTGTCTTTATCTAACCGTATTCGCTCTTTTTCGAAATAATTCTGAATATACATCGTTTTGTCTTCGTCTGTTTTACACCAATCCGGCCAACCGGAAGCTTGCTGTTTAAAAGTCAGGAATGTATTGACGTAGTCTGAGAATATTCCACTTTCACTGTCTATACCATTGTACCTACTCATTTCCGGAAAATGGTGTACTTCGTACATTTTAATTATTTTATATCCTTTTTTCACGGCTAATTTCAATTCGGGTGTCACCCAAGTTCCTATTATACAACGCTCTTCAGAGGCATGGTTGCATTTAGTAGTTTGTTTAATGGCGCATGTCCTACATAAGGGGAATAACAACTTATCGGTTTTGTAAGGAAGAACCGGATGTAATAAACCTCTGGGTGGTAAAACCTTAGCCTTAACGAATCCATCGTATTTTGAAATGTCACCGAAGTTCTTAGTTATGACTACAGGGATTTTTATGGGCACTGGCATGTATTTGTTAACCCAGGGATATAAACTCGTATAGTCTATACCGGATCTTTTCGTCGTCTTTTGCTTCATAGTGTAGACGGTAGGCATTTGTCCTTCCTCCAAAAAAGGCGTCTTTCGGATTGAGTCTAGTTTGAATATCTAGCGAACTGATGAAAACTCTCAATTCTGGGTTAATTCGTATTTCGTCCTGAAACTCGTGATCCCATATTTTCACATATTTATAACCTTTAGATTCAAAATATAACCTCTTTTGATTAGTTTTTTCGCGCAGTTGTTTCATAGATAAGCCTACTTTTGTGTTGAAGTCATCCTCTTTGTAACAGGGGTCGCAGCATCCGTGGAAGTAACAAGAGTCATACTCGTATATAGTTTTGTTTTTTTCGTCATAACCATCTAATCTGTATTTTCCGAAACGTTTCTCTCCAGTGTTAAGAGCGTGTTGTATGTCTATAATTTCACCCCTTTGTTTCGCCTTTTCCTGAGTCCATAACAACCAGTGAATAGATACATCAGAGTATTGATCCCTAGACGTAATCCCGTGCGATGGTACGCGAGTGATTTCCCCTGTCTTTAAAAATAAATGTCTGAATATTCCAAAACACAGACTGGCTATCGTCACGAATTTTAATGGATGTACCCCC
This sequence comes from Cryptochiton stelleri, assembly GCA_031471745.1. NCBI lineage: Eukaryota > Metazoa > Mollusca > Polyplacophora > Chitonida > Mopaliidae > Cryptochiton > Cryptochiton stelleri. The sequence goes on from JAUELC010041891.1 coordinate 7,128, forward strand.
CACGATTCCTCTTCGTCTACAGCTGTAGTAGGGGGAGTAGTTACCTCTATAATCAGTTTTCGAAATTTTAAACAACTACGTCTGAGTATGTCGACGTCGCTTTTGCAGTATTTATACATTTCTTTTCTAAAATCAAAGGTCTTACCTTCCTGTTCGGAGTACCATTTAAGGAATGTTTCTCTACCGCTAACGGACATGGTGTTGAACCCGTAATGTTCTGAGTTAGGAAATGTACCTATATAATTTTGATTTTCTGGCGTGTTCAAAAAGTGAGGAAAGTAACCCTTGTGTATTTCGGTAAGTCCGAAGGTTTTTGGAAGGTTAGATAAGCTGGTGGGGATATGATTTAAGCTATCTATAATTTTCATGTTGAGTTCAACAATTTCCATGTACATTATTTTTGTACCGCTGAAAGTTACTTTAGGGGTAATAGAATTATTCAATAAATGTTTCAGCAAAAATACACCGTCATACCCCTTGACATTATGAGCTATAGCCGTAAAATGTTTGTGTTCTTCCGAAAACAACCATCTACAGAATTCGCCCGCAGTATCTTGAAACATTATTTCTCGCTTTCCACAGTTTTCACAAGTATCGTTCGAATTGACAGTTTCCACATCTATACATAATGAACACGTTTTCTGAGCAACAACAAAATTGGGAATATGTTCGCCTGTTTCCTGACTACATTCGAAATCCCAAAATATGTATTCGTGGGAGGGTTTTTTAACTACCTTAGATTTTATATAACATATATGATTTGTATTTACGTAGTATGTTTTGCACAGTCTACAAAACATTTCGCCGCATACATGCTCCTGCGAAGAGCGACTATGTACGTTCAAAATATTATCGCACTCTGTACATTTCCAGAACGTTTCGCACAGAGATTTACAAGGTTTATTTAAACCGTCCACTTGTTTTTCTTTATGTCTGTTAAAACATGATTTATTTCTAAAAGTACGGTTACAATCAACACACTTTAAGGACTGCGTATTTATACAATCCGTGTGATAACATGAGGTACACAAATTTTTGCACCTATGAGTATGCTTTTTAGAATAGGTTTCATCACAATGTTGACAATAAAATTTCACGCCATAGAATCCCCTTATATTAATGATAACGTCGTAATGTTTTCTGTCTAGATATAAATATATTTTACACAATTTGTCAGGCCCTTTATAAATAAGTTTGTTCAAATTTTCTCTGGATATAATGGCTATTTGTATGTTGAGACACTGTTCTATCTTTTTCACATCCTCTAAATCAGCCTCCTAGGAGGGATTTACACCAGCTTTTAGGCAGAGTTCGGTAGCCTTTTCTCTTGTAGTTTATACCTACCAGAGCTTATACGCTTCTTGTTAACGTCATTACATTTATAGGCCATAGCGACTGTAACGGCTCTTGCTAAACAAATTTTGTCTTTATTCTGAATTTGGATAATACTTTTCTTGTTCTTTTTTAAAAGGTCTACGTTTAAGTATTTACTACCAGTACCCCCTCTAGGTAGACAAACAGTGATGACATTCATTTCAAATGAATCATCGAATTTTAGACTTTGTTTAGATTGTAGTACTTTCTCAACAGATCCCAATATAGTGTTTACGTCTATTTCATCTATAGATTTCAAAGGTACAGAAATAGGATTATCTAACCCCTTTTGATTTATATAAACTTTTACCTTATCATTAGATTGTAGATTTTCGGTCGCTTTTAAAAGGCCGGCATCTAGTGCTGTGCCTAAAGTTTTAAGATTATCACTCCAAAGCCCTGTTTTAAATTCATTTAATTTAATATCGTATATAGTTTCCTTTGCCTTAAATTTACGTCTTTCGACGACTTTCTTAACATTAATGGTGAACATTTCCCCCCTCGGAGCACCTCCTTCTTGCATAGAGTATCTGTAATATAGAATAATACACAAAATGTAAATACCTTGTTAAAGGCTGGATTTTGATCTTTCTGGAAAGTCTATCTGGATAAGTGTAGTTCCCAATCTTGTAACAATTCGCGTAAGAATCTATCTTTAAAATGTAGTCCCTTCCGTTCTATTCTCGTTAGAATATATATGTAAAAGTAGTTCCTTCTTTACAAATGATTAAGGATATATCATATCTGTAAAAGTAGTTCCGTCCTTACAATTCGCGTAAGGATATACCGGTAAAAGTAGTTCCGTCCTTACAATTCACGTAAGAATATACCGGTAAAAAGTACCACCCAAGCGTAATAATATGTGTAAGAATATATTTAAACAACAACAACAAAAATAGTCCTACCTCATTTCGTTCGTCTTAGAAGTTTCGGACCCTACCTCTGGTATAACCTCGTTTTGTAAAACTCTCGATGTAGAAGGAATAGGTTCGCTTTCGTCTTCGGGTCTTTTATGTATACTATAAAATAATGATTTCTAAATGATTACAAATATATTTTATTAAAAGTCAAAAAAAAATATATTTTTTTTTTTATAATTTACAACTTTATTTTCTTAGTGTCTTAGACAAAGGAATTTTCTTACTCGTTTTGGGATGTAAAAATTCTCGATTCGTTCTCTACTTCCGTCAATAGTCTGAGTATTTCAATATCTTCGTCAGTTACACTGAAAAAATAATAGAGAACCGTTTCATATTTGTATGAGAACAGCCATTGTGATTTAAAATCGTATTATAACGTTCTGTTTCTTGTTTAGAGAAAATAAAATCAACACAAACATAAAATTAAATATTTAACTCACCAAAACGAATCGTTTATTTCCATGTTCTCTTTATCACTAGAATTATCCATGTGTACGGCCTCCAAGCTTAAAGTGAGAATAATTCAAATGAATATATAAAGGTGTTATAACCTTTTAAATAATGAACAATGACAATCGATTAACTGGTCACAGATGATTAATGTTTATCCCTCCATGATGTCAACCAATGTTGATTATGAATAATATGACAGACATGGACCAATCAGCGATCGACATTAGAAAGGATCCGCCCTGCACAGCTGGCTAATGTGTTTCCCTATACGATATCAATAGATGTAAGTTCCTACGTACAGCTTTAGTTCTATACTATTAGATCATGCTAATAATACAATTGGGATCTAAATAATAAAAAATTATAGCATTTAACATATTCATAATGACATTGTTTTCTTAATGTCTTAGACAAAGGCCTTTTCTTACTCATTTTGGGATGTAATCATTCTCGATTCGTTCTCTATTTCCGTCAATAGTCTGAGTATTTCATGATCTTCGTCCAATACGCTGAAAATAACAGAGTACCTTTATATATGTATGAGAATATACAGTGTGGTTAAAATCGTATTATAACAACTCTGTTTCTTTTTAAATGAAAATAAATTCAACAAAAACATAATTTTACATATTTGACTCACCCAAACGAATCGTTTATTTCCATGTTCTCTGTATCACTAGAATTATCCATGTGTAAGGTCTCTAAGCTAACAGTAATAATTATTCAAATGAATGTATAACGGTTTTATAACCGTTAAAATAATGAACAATGACAATCGATTAACTGGTCACAGATGTCTAATATTTATCCCTCCCTGACGTCTATCGATGGCGGTTAGGAATACTATGACAGACATTGACCAATCAGTGATCGACACAAGGAAGGATCCGCCCATCTCAGCTGTCTAATGTGTTTTCCTCCACGATGTCAATAGATTATTATTAGGAATACCATGACATACATCGACCAATCAGCGATCGACATACATAAGGACCCGCCCATCACAGCTGTCTAATGTGTTTTCCTCCACGGTGTCAATAGATTATTATTAAGGATATCATAACAGACATTGACCAATCAGCGAACAACTGTACGGAAATGGCCGAAGATGGCCAACGTACCAAAACTGGTTAATACAACAGTTTCAGAAGATGACATGTACAAGGAATAAAATGTATTAGTGTCTACATGCCGTATATCTATAGTATCTCTTTTTTCAAATATAAAATGATAATAATACTAGTGCCTACTGTCTACTGTCTATTTCCAATTGCTCAATCTGTCTTTCGGATTGTCTTTCTATTTCATTTTGAAAGGAAAACATGTCTTCTACATTCCGGCTGCGATCGTTTCCTTCAGTATCATCCATGCTTACATTATTACGTCTATCCGTGGAGCTAAAAGTAACAAAAACAAAAACCATGTTAGATATATAGATAGATAATCTCTAATGTTATAAAGTGAAATTATTATTAACAATCACACATCGTATCATTATTCGGGGGGTATAATTTGATCAGTAATATATAATTACTTAGGAATTCAAAACGAAAACGTATACCTGTTTACATATTAGGAACGACATGCTTATAAATAAATAGCATTGACTTAAAATATGATATATATAGCATTGACTTAAAATATGATATATAAAGTAACTTACATGTTGCTAGATGTGGATGGTCCATGATCCTAGTGAAATGATTAATAATGTACAGAATCATAGCATTTAAACTGTACAATAGCCGCGTGACATCTTGTAATTAAAACTCACAGATGTCAATCCTGGCTGACTACAATACATGACCTCATGGGGAGACTCCTAATATGCCTCTATTCGGATATCTACACTATCAACACACGTCACCTGACTGAGCGCTTGTAGGAACCTCCCGGGGATACTTCTATTATTCCGCGATTAGGCCTAGACCCAGTGATTAGAGTCATCCTCACTGAATGGTATTCGGGACCTCTTGGGGGGGACACTTCTATTATTCCCCAATTCGACTTATAGTGTCAAGGCTTTATATTCATATTTCAGGTTGATTTGTGAACAATAATAGACTTTAACAAAATATGTCTATACGAGAAATAAATTATAATCAAATGTATTATATATTAATCAAATTTTACTCGTGTTTAACAAACTTGCAAATAATTTTAAAATATTATTATTTAAATTGTCAGTTTAAGTATTTTGGAACTTTATTTGATACAAAAGCTGCAAAATATTAATCCCACGCTACTTTAATTTAAAATATACATATGATTGAATTAAAACATATAGCTTATTAGATATTTGTATTTTATAATATAACATTTTCCTAACATTAAGATGAGATATTTACTTTCACACAATTGAAAGTTTCTAATGATAAATAAATAATATATTAAAAAGATATAACACGAGAGGTTTATTTATTATACTACGTAAATAATATATCGTACAATTGTACTCTATTAATATCAGCAAACGATTTATTTACTAATATTTATTTTTATAAATTCTTGTTTTAGTTTACATTCGTTTATGTAAACTCATTTGTTATAGTATAAGTCATAAATTCATATCAACAAACGATTTATTTACTATTATTATTTATTTTGATGAATTCTTATTTTTAGTTTTGGATTGGTTATGTGAATTCTTTCAATATAATATATGTCAATTTTAGATGGGTAGACCAATTATCGATCCGTGAACAGATGTCAATCCTAGCTGACTACAATACACGACCTCATGGGGAGACTTCTATTATGCCTCTATTCGGATATCTACACTATCAACACACGTCACCTGACTGAGCGCTTGTAGGAACCTCCCGGGGATACT
>JAUELC010042112.1:0-19625 GCA_031471745.1 Cryptochiton stelleri
CCCGCGTATTTACCACCCATCCAAACGGCACACGGTCAAGGTTCAGGCTAAAAATAGGAAAAACTAGGTCACGAGCATAAGGAGAAACGGCCATAATTCGAATTCAAGGAAAAGAGGGCAGGCCATCTTTCTTCATATGTATCAACAGAGCCTTTGGTATCACCGCAGCGAATTACGTACATATGTAATGAGTCATCCTTTTGAATATTGTGGGGGGGCGGGGCTAGTAACAGTTGACGTCGGTATATCAAAGCGTGTCCCAGATTTGACAGTAAATAGTCTGACAGATTTTTCAGTTTAACGTTTTTTGTTATTATTATAAAACTTTCACTTAACGTAGGCCTACAAAGCTGGGGTGGAATTAACAGAAAGCTACTAACTTTTACTTCTTGAGAAAAATATCTATAAGTCATGTCATTCTATATAACAACGCAAAAATACCACGGTTTTGTGTGCGTATATGTGACTCAGTTTAAGGCCGTTGTTAGAAGCCGTACACGTCCAACCCATTAGAGCCAGTAATTTTTGTGTGATGGCACTGATGTATGAATAAGTTTGAACAGTTGTAAATATAAGTGCATGTAAATGGGTCGGTTTTAATTAAAGCGATATAATTTGGCTAAAATTTTGAAATAAAGACACTCTTTTCATTTGATTATAACAGAAGCGTATTAACCACAAGCGTTCAACGCCTATAGTCCCAGTCCAATGGCATTGACGTATTTATTCGGCCAGCTTTTAACGTTCCAAGTGACGTAGGCTGCACAGGAGAGACTGCACAGGTAGGCCGCCCCTATTATATTTTGCATTCCGCGCAGTTTGATTTTCACTAGAATTAGTGAAAGCTGGGTAAAATTTAAGGCGATATATATATAGGCGCTATTAAAACTATCACGTTGCAAGCGATTCGCATTTAATGTCTTATTTGTAAATGTAAAATGTATGAACAAACAGGAAAAAAATATCACTTGTCAACAAGAAAGGTTGTCAACAGTTAATCAGGGTTTCCCATGATTCATCGGGCGCAAGTTGCGCGATTTTCAAACTTCATATAGGCCCTACTGTACACTATAGGGCTCTACTCTTAAAAACTGTCCTTGGAATTGGTCCAATGCCGTTGAGCTGAATAAATGGGCGTTGCATATACAGTTAATGTTCAGATTTTAAACATAGGGATTTCATATTTTCGTTCGGGAACTATTCTAGTCTAATTGAAAGTTTAGAATTCTGGAGCGGAATTTTACTCTTTAAAAGATTTGCTGATGCCTGGGATTTTATCTCCCGTCAAATAGACATAATCGGCAAAAATGATAATTTCTCCAATTTAACCCCATATTAATTTTCACCCACAGACCGCGTCCTGCTAGAGGTAAGTACCCGGATGTCTAAAGACTAGACTAGAGCTGACGACATTCTAAACATTATTTGGGAATCTTCTGCGAGACTTCACCTCTAAGGTATGTACGCGCCCTTTTGTTTCTCCTAAGCTGACTGTAGATACACACGAGCTTAGATTCGGACATCTCTGTCGTAAAACCGAAGCTACGCGAAGTGAGTAACGATTGAGCAATCTAAAATAGAATCTATCCTACTTCCTACGTCGAGATATCGACTCCAAGATATTCCCAGGCCATCTTGTTTAGCACTACTTTCAAATGCTGGTCACGTGAAGCAATCATGTGACTAACCAAATCGTGTGACTCTTTTGTAGTGGTATAGGTCGTACGAAATTTTGTGAAAGGGTCCCCATCACCGTACTCCCGCCAGCATTTGTATGTTAGTTGGCTTATAAGCCTACCATTTTCAGTTTAAGCTAACAAACCAACCACCCTCCACAATAAATGATATTTATTGATAAGCTTAAAAATAGTGAGCACTACTCTACTAGTCTATATGCCTAGATGTAGTCTCATAAGGTAAAATATAATTTGAAACAGGATTTCAGTAGTCTAGGCTCGCCAATGAGTTAACAAAATAAGTAGACCTGCATAGGCCTTCAGCAGACCGTCGTCTGGTTAGCTCAGTATACAAAGCCTCTCTCCTCTGCGCTATCGTCTGGTGTGCCTATATCATTAGTGTGTCGTCTTTGAACTATTTCGCGGAAATCACATGTTTTTTTCTCGGCCATATTAACGATATGAGATATTAGGGGTGATTTTAGACATGAATTGAAGTATGTATACCTAATATTACGTTATTTTCCGTACCAAAAGTCGTCCAAAATATTGGCGGAAATTCATAGCCGATGTCCTGGCACGGCTTGCGAGAGTTGTCTCAGCCTCGTCTATAGAAACTCTCGCGAGATACGATTGAGAATAGGCCTCACTCTATCGCCACTTGTGTATAGCTCCGGTTTTACGACGGAGAAGTCCGAAGATTCCCGAATAATGTTTTGAATATGGCCTGACTATGACCAAGCTTGCCAATGTGGTATAATCAAGCAGTTCTAATTAATTGGTGCAACGATTATTAAAACGGTAACCATAGAGCAGATTCCATGTATGCCGGAATTGTTCATTGCATGATTATATATATTGATATCTGCCTCACACACTATTTGATAGAACTTTTCTATATATAGCTTAATGTCATTTTACATATATTTCTATTTTACCTAATAATTCAATTGTCAATACCGATTTCAAGTGGTATATATAAAACAAGGGAACATGTAGCCTCCATTGCTTCATGACGCACTAAGGACTCTAAACCAGACGTTTAGACATTAATATATATAAATGCAGAGAGAAAAACAATATAGCGAATAGAATTGTTTGTTTGTTTGATGGTTTTGGGTTTACGTCGTACTTAAGATGGCAACAAACTCATATGGCAACAAACAATTAAGACAAGCACAGGGCGCAAAACGTGGCGCAACAGGACAAAGTGTACAAATTTGCAGTACAATTTACCACAGAAATTGGCTTCGTGTTCCCTTAGCTGAGAGAGCACCAGGACGCAGGGATCGAGCTACCAACAAACAGCCGGCACCCGTTTGCAAATAACAAAACCAAAACTGAAAAAATGCCCATTATTCTACCCCAAAATGATTTTACTTTTTGGGTTACATTACCAAAAGTCATTAGGTTACTTATACGTCATCGTATCATGACATCACAGATGAGATGAAGTGGACCTGGTTCGGTACACCTGCACCAAATATCATTCGAGTCTTGAAAGAGGAGAAAACACGAAAATAAATTTAATCTAAAAATATTGACTGCAAAGAGAAGTTTTAAAAATGGTTTTCCTTATTTTGTAGAACTGTTTTATAATCTGATGAGAGCCACATCACTGTATGGTGGACTATTCATGCCATATTGTCTGTGTCCCAATAACATTACAGATGACCCGATAACATTACATGTTATTTAATAAATATTCAGCAAAATCCTCTATAATAATTGATTAGTAAGTGTGCTAAGTGACATACTAGTGCGGCCATTTGAATGGGTATTTACCGATTAATAGGAGTAACCTCCTTAACGTGGCTATTACAAGATAATGAAAGATGTCTGCTCACTCGTGTCTAGCACCATTTATGCACACTGCTTTATTATATACGGTCTATCGACTCAGGCTTTATTTTATATTTTCTGGTAAGCGGCCTTTCAGTGACGTGAGGTACTTTCAACTTTCACTAATCAAATAAATTGGACTCATCTGTGAACACCATGCAGTTCCTAAATAATTTAATATTGCCACTGTAATTAAATGTAGGTCAATGTTTTCGTATGCATGTTTACCCCTTTCGAAATATGTAGCCTACATAGTGTTATAAAAAATCAAAAAAAATCGACAATATGGACAATCTAATGATTTATTAATCAATCATCGACTATAAATAAACGTGCCCTATTTTCGCATTCAACTAAATGTGATATTGAAAAGACGAAACGACGCGTAAACAGGAAACCGTGACTCTTCACTTCTCCCTTGACGTATTTCTGAAAGTATATAGTATTATCAAGTCATACGTAGGTAGCTCAAATCTGTTCATAGATTGTTTGCTTTTTGTTAACTTCAATACGCTCATTTAGCACACAGGAAGCGTCCACTAATGTGAATACAGCACAGGAGCAGGTCTCATACTAGTTCAGTAGCGATATACATTCAACGATACTTTGAAAAAAATTGCAAAGGTCCCAATTGCCCGAAAACTATACAACGCGGGTTAGCGCGGTATTCAAAACTGACGCCAGGCGGCCCGTCTAATGAAAGGGTACCCATTGAATTGGGTACGGTGGGCACTTTCTCTCTTTTTGTCTCCTACCCTATTCATCCTATGTCGGCCATTGCATGAGGACTTTAGAAGCATCCCAATTGGGCGACTCGGGTCAAAGGTGTTAGCGGAATGAAGAACTTAGATGGAATGAGCGATTATTTCAATGAGAATGGGGTCCTCTCAGGTGGAAAGAAAAGGATTTTGTGATTTACGGTGAAAAGAAGATGAAAAGAAAAAGAGACAATGAAATTTAAAGAGAACGCCGTTTTCAATGCCATTAAATGAGAGATCCAGAATGGTACGGCACAAAATTGTATAGTTGTACCGCTGACATAAATTACGTCTTAAAAACGAATGAAATCAATCAAACTCTCACATAATAATAAAGCTTAATGCGGTCTCCATTGAAAGTGAAAATTAAGCAATGCATGCAAGATCACAACTCACACACAACGACAAACATGTTTGTTCTTTAGGACATTTCTATCGTGCAATAATGGAACCAACACATTAAATGTGAAATATGGTTTAAAAAGAAAACTCACTTCCTTTGTGCCGGGTGCATGTTCTTTACAAACAAACAGAAAGAATGAAGTAAAAAAAATACGCACGGTTTGTTTTCAACTTTCCGAGTTGATTTTGCATTACTATATGCGATTCTAATCTACACAATCATATAGACTGTCATTAGCGATGTATCCTAATTTGTCAACCACCTTAACCATTAGCTTAAGCACATAAAGGTGTTAAGACTGTAAACGAATCGTCGCCATAACGTCGTGTACGCATATTAAGACATAGATTCAAACTGACTCGATATATTTGAACAATGCAGAAATGTTATGGCAACCACGGAGATAACCTTTCGTGATTAACCATAGTAACGACTCTGAAAAAGTCTATCATGAATTCCCTATTTTTTCGGAGTTGTTACTATGCTTTATTTAGACAAGATTTAAACTCAACAACATATTTCAATTTTATATAAATGATCACATAAAGCTTTATTTTCAACTGTTGGGTACTTTCAAACTTATCAATCAATATGTAAGTATCACTGTGACATATATTTACAAACGATAAAATATATCTGTACATTGTAGATTTCGGATCCATGTTGTCAACCAATATGGCTGATTTGTAAATTGAACATTTTCAATATTCATACAAATGTTTAAGTTAATAATTAATATGCATAGCACGAATTACAATGTCACACATTGCTGACAGATCGGTTATCAAAGAAACCCCTCAAGATCATTTCGTGTGGAATGTTGATGAAATTGTCAATAACAAGAGGAAGTTTTTATAAAACTTTGTGATTCTCAAAAATATATACCTTTAAAATAAACTATTTACAATCTGTTAAATTATATACTCTATTATATACACGGTGGGTGCTTTCGTAAAGTCTGCTATGACACTCGCTGTCACGATTGTTCGTTAGCCTCCACTAGTTCTTAAATTAATAGCACGTTAGAACTGCAGTCTTCAGGGTCCACTTCTCACCCTATCTGTATTTAATGGACGGTGTCAAAATACTCCACAATTCGTAGTGTGGCTGCTGGCGCTGCATCTTTGGCGGGACTTAGCGGCGCGGTACAGCGCAGAGTGACGGTGGGTCATCTTGAGTGTTCTCTAGCTCCTAGAACGGGGAGTCGGTGGTTTGTGACCGAACGGTTTATCCAGAGACACATCAAGTATTTCTTATGCAAACTGAGCATTAGTTGAATTCTGAAAATATAAACAATACACATAGTTTAGTTAAAAAGTCAGTTAATTGAAACTAAAACAGTAACACTTAGCAACAGCATTTAAAGAAACTTTAGAGATATTGTTTAAAGAATCTGAAACAAACAACTGTCTAGTAAGCAAAGTTAAGTTCACCCGATGGTATGAACGCGAGGTGTATTGGAATGTTTCAATTCGACTTTTGGAAAACTTTGAAAAGTGTTTCAATTCGACTTTTGGAAAACTTTGAAAAGTTTGTGAAAAAAAGCTCGCTGTTTGAAGAAAAAAGAGAATCGCCAGTTGCGTTTTGATATAAAAGAATGGAAAGATATAGAAAACTTGATGCAACATTTGCCCACCGGTCTTAGAATTTTAGTTCCAAATGTTAATTTAATTATTATACAACACGGCCGGCTTAATCCACTGCATGTACAATTAAAGAAAGAAAAAAAAGTGATATTAAACAAGAAACGAACCTTTTTCACTTTGTAAATCTTGGGAATGAATTCACTGAAACCAGTTGGCGAAGTCTAAGAGATCTTCTTCCTCTGCACTTAAATGTTCATACGAGGACTCTGAGTTATAACTGGGTGTGGGTGATGAAACCTCTGATCCTGAGGGTGAAAGTCCGGAAGTAAATGACGAGACGGTGTCGTGGTCTTGGATAAGGGTGGAAAGATATTTAATATAGTCCACTGCAGATTTCAGAGTGTCCACTTTGCTCATTTTCTTTGATTTACTATTTACTGGCACATGCTCTCTAAGTGTAGCAAAACCCATGTTCACTTGTTTAACTCGGTTCCTTTCTCTTTCGTTCCTCCTGGCAACGGCTTGGGGTTGTGCCTTAGGTAAATTGTATCCATACCTGGTGAAGTCGATTCTTCTTTTACAGCGGAGAATTTCAGGTTCCTCGTCGGAGTCGGACAAGGATCGCTTTATTCCCCTGACTGACTGGACCTGCTGGGCCACTGTCATTGGCTTCACAGTCACAATGCATGAGTTGGTGATTTTAGCCGATGTAGCTATGGGAATACCGTGTACAGATCCAAAAGGTAACATATTCATTGAGGAAGCCATGCTGACGATATTTGATAAAGTTCAATTTGAAACCAAAGCTTGCTGGCAAACTCCAATATTGTTGACAACCCCGTGGGAAGTTCGGCGTGTGTCAGTCGTGTGCTAGCGTGTGTAGACGCGGAAGGCTGTTTTGGCTGTAATCCAAATTCTCACGACCCAGCTACTGTTGCTTTGACTGAACTGAGACGACTGTCATACCTGACCGAGTAAGCCCAGTGCTTATAAAGCCAGCAAGCCCCGCCCTCACAGCAACCCGCCCAAAACTGACAGCCGTCAATCAAGTTGAAGATGCGCGCGACCCGCGCGTGCCTGCCTCACTAAACAAACAACTTGGTGTATTGGTGGAGCCTAAAACTTTAATTATCTACCAGGCACCTTTCTTAAAAAAATGTCTAGATTTTTATTATGTTCCCAAATCTAAAATGATGGATTCTACGAAATCTATTCTTGTATGTATTTGAACTTATAATTATAGTTCGTCAGAGTAGTAAAGAAACATACTGAAAGCGTTTATATATAGAAGTGACTGACATCGATTTGACCAAAGCATATTTGGAAAGTCTTTAAAGTGTGCTCATCTAGAATGACGAAATGCTCATCTTGATATCTCTACAACCTTCTTTATGGGAGAAGCCATTATACATATCTATATATGCCGGATTTGGTGATTAAAGATGATTGTATTTCATACACCTATATAAACCTGTACACCTATATACCACATATATATAACATACCTAACTCGGTATCTGATTAACCGCATCGTGCATTATTAATCATATTTTACTGCCTTTCACCGTGTTCCGGTTTAATAAAAATCTAATCTTGCATATAAAAATCAACCGAATAAAGCCGGCACTCTTACACTTTCAGATACACAATATATAAAATAGAGAAATAGAATACGCCTCTGTGGCAGCATTGTGAAATTTCTACAGAATAATGTGACGCAAGTTTTAGAATTTTCGCGGGCTATAGATGCATTTAGTTAAGTAAATTTTGTGTATTTAACTGTTCTCTGGACTTGTGGGGGGGGGTTTCAGGAGAGAATCCTATGACGGACAATTGAATGATATTACCACGTATTCACTGCAGGTCGTACAACTGGTAAGTATACATACCATCGTCAAACTTAATGTCTGTCTGACACATTTACTCATACCAAATAAACGCCATCCTAAAAATGCTATATACTTGGATTTAGGTCACGTTTTATTTGCTAAGAACCTATACGTTCGGGAGACTCGAGCACGCTGGAAATCATAACGAATGAGCTATGTTTGACTATGTAGGTAAACGTAGGTAAAGATATGAACAGAGGCTGGGGGTTTTCGACTTTTCGAGAGACGGGCTGAATGCAGGGTGACGCGGGGTCGATGGGGTGCGGTCAACGAACTGAATACAGGCGTCGCCTGACCCATTTTGTAGGCTAAGATCTGTGGAATATTTAGCAAATATTCCACTAAATATGCACCAATTGATAGATCTAGTCGCGTGGAGTACTGAATGGAACATGAGCTGTGGTTTTGAACACAGGGTCCAGTAGAAAAACTGCGTATGTTTAAGAGTCAACATATCTGTATGCATACTTTATTTACTTCCCAGGAGAAATCGTGTGTAACGAGCATTAATTCACTTTCCGCAACCACGAATGACCCAAAGTTATATACATCTAACAGCATATGTACGGACATATATAGCATTACATATAATTTCAACATCACTACATATTTTCAACATATTCGGCCGTAAAAAACTATTTTATTAAAGGAGACATTTCAGAAATATGAGTTGTTAGTGTAAAGTTGTGGTTCGGGAGGACTGTGCAGGGTTCCCTTGAGGATCACCCGAGCCTAAAGCCCTCTTGTCAGGCAAGACTGATCTACTGACAATGTACCCCTCTCTTTCTTTGTCCCGCTCCCTTAGGAAAAGACCCAGAGGCTTTCTGTATATAAACGCCCATTTTTCTTAAGGGTATTAAGCTTAGCTGTGTTTAAAATCCTGCAGTGTCAAACATATATCGAAGTTAAAATTAGTTGTTGTATTCGGCTCACTACAAACTATATTACAATTTATAAATAGTAAAATTCTATTCTATTAAACATATTACCCTTTTTAATTAAAAACTTATTTCATATTTCACAGATTTCATTTCTAATCTGCTTTAACTGTTGATATGTGGGAATGCATATCTAAAAATCGATATTTTTACGCTGCGAGGCTGGCAATGATCGCTTGCACGTGCGTTGTCAAGGGGAAGCCCGAGAGGTGTTGATGTAAAAATCAATATCCGCTAGACAACAAGCTATGAATTAATATTGGAACTAAAAATTCCCCTGCTTGACTCCGCGGCGGAATTTCAGAGCATGGAATTAGCATTCAACTTAATCCAAGTTCTCTTTGTATACGGATGAGGCGCACGTTAACAGAGATGCAATTCGAAAGTTGTAATCAACAATTCAGTAATCAGTCCAATTAAACTCATTACCTGACGTTACTTTTAATTAGGTTATACAAAAGTTGAGTGTCCTGGGGATTTTTGTTCGCTCTAAGATTGCATGTGCCGTAAGCCTCTTGTTGGTTAGATGTTTGTCTTACAGCGGCTCAAAAAGACACATTAATCCGGTCCCCCTTCAGTGCACGGATGGTATATACAGCCGGCTTACACAGCACGCGGCAGCCAAACAACACTCACAGTTTAAAACAACATTTTTCTTTAACTTCAGGCTAATTTAGATGGTCATCTCCCTGAAAGGAATAATTAACTCATTTTAATTTTATTTTACTTTTTTAAAAAATAATTTGCAAATCATACCTGTGTAGTAAATACATTTGTATTGTTTTATATTTCACGTTACCCCTATTAGTCATAATTAATCTGAAATATCAAAATTAATGTATATTACTATCTCCACAAAAATCTTAAATTTATGTTATTAAAAATGAATCTGTCTTAACCCGCAAACCATAAACACTTTCAATTTAAATATATAGCTTAAAACGATGTGAATATTAAGGAATATTTCAAAAATACAATTAAGTTATTGTACGTTTTATTTAATTATTTATTCTATTCCTTTCACACACACACATCTCTCCCACACCCCCATCAGTGATGATAATAATAAGTGGTACACTTAACATTTACATTCACAAATAGACCGTTACGAACTATATCCACGATAAGAACAATTCATGTCGTGAAATAATGTATTTCGAACTTCTTATTTAAAAGGAACACATACACAGAGCTGTTGGTTTCATTTGAATTTCTAAGTTAAAATTAACCTATATATGTTAACATATTCATTTGTGATATGTATTGCTTCGCCTTGCATAAGTGTTGCGTTAAGAACCAGTGTTAATGTTTTTAAATGTTTAACTTTACCTTGGTCGTGTAACGGTTAAAAGTAGGGTCATGACATTTTTTGATATATTTTTCTGTATATATATAAAGACTTATAGTCCCTTAATTATTAATAGTTGTCAGCATTAATGTAGCTTTAAATCTATTCGTAGCGTCAACGGTTAAATTATTATACATTGCCTTTGATTTATGTGTATCACAGACAGAATATATTCAGTTACTTTTTAGCACTTCGCCATATTGGTTATATTGGTTTGAGACTGTAAATTCGACGATCGTGTCAAAGTTGAAATCATATGACATTTATTTACGTCCATCACAGACAGTTACATATTTTACTTATTAGCAGTTTGTGACTGTAAATGCGTTGATCGTGCACATGTCATAGGTCTCCGTAAACAACACCTACGAGGCTACTCACTATACGTGGTGACGTGTTTGGTACGTGGACCTTGCGCGAAACAAACTGACAAAACATGGATTATACTGTACCATAACACATTAACACCCCAAATCCGTTATTACAGAATTGAAAAACAAATATTTAGGAAAATATATAATAAATTAACCCTTATTTTGACAAGCGAGTGTTATATCAGTTGAAAGTTGGACTATATAGGCTTATGTCAGAGCTTCTTTGGGTTTCTGCTGATTATGTATCTCACAAAATAAGTGTTTATTCCGTATTTGAACGAGTTACGTATTTGTAAGTGCTTACCCTAAAGGTTGAGGAAATTCACTTCAACTTTATTTTCTTTGGTTTTCTGATGATGTGTATCTCACAAAATAACGGTTTGTTCCGGACGTATTTGTAGGAGTGTTATGTATTTGTTAATACATGTACTTGCCTTAACTGTTGAGGAAATAACCTCCAAGTTGATTTCCTTTGTTTCCAGCTAATCGCGTATCTCACAAATAACTGTTTATTCCGTATTTGAACGAGTATTATCTATTTACTCGTGCTTCCCATTTCGGTGTTAGAAATTCACTTCAATTTCGTTTACTTTTGTTTCCTGCAAATCGTTCATCCCACAAAATAATTGTTTATTCCGTATTTGAACGTGTGTGTTTAGTCTTCAATACCCAGTACGCTATTAACATGTACATGTTACATACATTCCCGACTGACAAGCGTTCGTACATCTGCAGTACGACATGTTTTATATTCAAATTCATGATCAATTCATAATCTGTATTGACTCGGCACCTTTCCTCCTGGTCACAATTATTTTATATGGCAGAGAACATAATAAAATAACGTTAACAGATAAAACAAAGCAAGTTCAGTTAAAATAAAAATTAATCAGCAGATTGTTAGCGAACAAACTAAACGGAGATCATAAGTTTATTTTTACGCATTTCAAAATACTCATCAATAAAACGAGCTCTCTTTCTATATATTTGTAGAGGTGTTCATTTTAATTACCGGTAAACATACAAAGCAATGCATTTAGTTGGAGCCTGGGTACGTGACACTAATCTTCTTTTCCAGGCCTTATTTATGCTAATAATATATATTTTTTCCATTTAGGCCCTATTTCATAATTTATCAAAAGCCCTCATTTCCTCCAATTTGTTTTAATGATATATAGGCCTATCAAATACATTTGTGACCCTGGTATAATATGTGTTAATAGCTAATCGCCGTGAGTCCTTTTTTTTTTTTTTTAGCAGATAGTGAAGTGTGCGTTTTATATGTTGCCGAATTCACCTATTGGCCCAACCATAAATCTCTGACAATACAGGGGTGCCAACTTTTTAATACAATAGAAAATGTAGGACTTAAAGCTAGGGGACAGAGTTTGGCACCATTAGTTAGTTATTTTTTTTTCCAGTAAATGTAAAAGGTAGCTGCTAATTAAATTGTGGCAGTGTATCTTAACACACGCCAGGCAAAGTACAATACTATACCGTCACACAGGTCGGTGTGCTGAGGCCTGAGGACAATAGCATTATAGCAAGGAAGAGAGGGCTGTAATTCAAATCAGCCCCTCTCCTATTGCATTAAAAAAACCGCAAAATTAAGCACTTTTTTTCGGACATCCGAATTACGCATTTTAAAACGTGAAGGTTGGGCCTGTATAAAAATACCAGCATATAAGATGTTTGTAGTAGTCAAAGGAACATAAAAAGCCTCTATGTAATTATGGCGTGCTTTGTTTCGTATGCGCGCGCTTTTCACAAAAACCGTTTACGCGTCGGTTAAATTAAAAATTGAATTACTGATGCATCGGAACGCTGTGTGATGGGGGATGTGCTGAGAGCTCGCCCCATCCTCATGACACTGGCCGGAATCATTGTGTACCATCTGTCAAGGTGTTTTGACATGGGAATATAGTGGGTGATTTACCTGCCCCAGCGACGGGCTGTAACCTGGTAACTCAGCCCAGTCACAGTCACCCATTAGCCGGTCGACACTTTAAAAACATCTCCTCGATACGGAAATAGTGAGCGGTGTGCCTGTCGGCTGACCCGTGTGTTGAGGGGAACAGCTCAGTCTGCCTCCTGTGTCAGGTAATTTCACATGGACCATGCGAGCTCAGGTAGTAGTGTTTTCCCGAGAGGTCTCAGTCCGACCATCCGTCCATCCATCAAGCCCTATAACAAAACAAACTCCCATCATTAATCACCCCATACACACCATTGAAAAGATTTAAAACCCCATTTATCTAAATAAAATCGGGATTAGCAGAAAACACCGTAGTTTTCTTCCGAAAATCTAAACCATGTATCGAAATGCTATTGCTGTACTTTTAACAGAATTAAAAGTTTTGTGTTCCCACATCTTTTCACTATTGTCAATCCACTCTGGGTTCTTTCTTGCTCAATAGATGCACAAAGTTTACAGTCATGAAAATACAATCATTTAACACTTAAAAAGTCCAGTGATATCTAATGTGCGTGTGCTTTTTTAAATTTTGATATTCATTTACACGATTTTCCAAAACACATTAAAATAGCAGAAACGTTTTCAAACTGAAACTGTCGTCTGTGGCGTATACAGAATAAACAATTTAAATTTATAAAAGATTATGAGAGTATAATAACAAACTGAGAATAGACATCGTTCCAAAACTTGTCTTAGAGAATAAAATAAAGCGAGATTTTTTCAAATGTATTTCTATTGTCTGTTTTATTGTATCTAAGCGCTTGGACATTATATATTGTCTATGAGCGTAAATCTACGATGTTTTTGTTATTGGCGTCGTCAAGCTTGTACCATTTTTTGTTTTAATCTTACAAACTGTCAATGTA
Organism: Cryptochiton stelleri; assembly: GCA_031471745.1. Classification (NCBI taxonomy): domain Eukaryota; kingdom Metazoa; phylum Mollusca; class Polyplacophora; order Chitonida; family Mopaliidae; genus Cryptochiton; species Cryptochiton stelleri. The sequence continues at coordinate 13,656 of JAUELC010042112.1, forward strand.
AACATAGATAAACATGTATGCAGTTTTCTCATTTATTCAATCCAGTTCTTTTTATGTAAATTAGGTAGGAACAATCAAGTCTAAAGAGGAGTTTAAAATCTAGGAAACCGTTTACAAAGTAAAGTATATGCATTCAAGTGCGATTGTGATAGACTTTTTGTTGTGGCATTATTTCATATGAACAACACGAAAAGGCCAACAAAAAGTTACTTCTTAAGAAAACAATTTCAAAATGGGATACGGTATATGCATGGAGTAATATTCGTTATAATCTTGCACTTTTAGACGGAGGGGTCACAAGTGTGAAATGGATTAGTGCTTTGCGGGAGGTAGTATAAACTTAATTACCCTTTCCTCCATGAAACTAATTAATGAACCGCGACTCAATATTGATCTATTAAAACCACACGAATCGCAGTTCAAGGGAGCAAAGATTCCTCAGATTACGTAAAATTGGTCATCGTTAGTTGTTGCAAGAATTAATCTCTTGCACAGTAGAATCACAGTTAATCTAATTCCCAGTTTGACATCTCCCAAATAGATCACACCTTCTTTGTATGAATGTACTGGGATAACACAGTTGGCGACTTGGGTTTTCTAACCCGGTTTAGCCACTTGATATATATGTAATTGTATATTAAAATCACCCTCGGAGGAATTCTCCCGTAGAAATGTACATTACACAGGAAACGTTGCAAAAGTCAATACTGAATATTGTCTGAATTACAGTTGTTGTGTCTCTAGAGCATGCATATGCTATTTAATTCGTGAAATCGGATATTTTATATTTTCCACAATCTCAGTTGGCATTTGCAGAAGTAAAAAAAATCAACATTTAATCATTTAAAACCAAACTACTGTTATTGTTAAAGTCCAATTTAATACATTGCCTGAAAGTTGTTGAATAACCGACTTTTTGTTGAAATGTGATATGCTTAATAACGGCCGTTGGATCCAAACCGAAACGTCGCATGTAAATAAAATGAAAAGTTATTATTCATTTCAATGTCTTTCTGTTCATTATTTATCAACCTCGGAATGCCACTCAGGAATTATGTTTTCAAATCAGCCAACCATAGCGCTTGTCGCCAATTCAGCGACCTAAATATTTAAAAAAATGAATCAAAACTATCCAATATTAATTTAAATTCCATCACATCGGAGTCATTGGAATATTGAATTTTGATATCGCAGGATCTATGACTTTCCGTGATATCTGCTTTTCCCACGTGCAATTCTAACATAATATGTGATTACGGGTCTAGATCCAGAAGACTGCTCAAGATGTTTTCGTTACCTTGTCTGTCACTTATAGGCGGTTTTTTAAGGATTACGTCATGTGGCTAAAGACCCGCCTTGTTTTAACAGTTGATGGCTGTCCAGACATTATGTTTATCTGCGGCCACTTTCTTACCTTTGAGAATCAGTGCATTAAGTAAGCCTGGGCGGAGAAACACATGTTTTCACAGTCTAATTCTCGAATCTGAGCCCAATTTAAACGGATTATACGTCTCGAGTGATAGAGATTGATGGTTTACTGCTACCAAACCGTATTATAAACTGGATACTTGAGTTAACTGTCAATGGTCATATTCAGTCCCCTTATTGCATGCAGTGAAAACTTATGACATATCCAGACACCCCAAAAAACATTCAAAATAAATGAAATAATTACACAGGCAGCCGTTTATTCCAACCATTCCATTGCAGAAAACAACTGACAACATGTCTACAATGAACTTAATCGTGATAAACACCGTGGGAAATATTCCGTTAAAAGTGTAATTTCAGCATTAAGCTTAACAAAAAACATCTGTGTGTTTTTTAAAAAAATTTAAACAATAAGAAGTTTGTTAAAATATACATATAGTAAAACGGTTAAGTATGTGCATAACAACTTCTTTATTTACCTCTCACTTTATTTGATATCGATATATTGTTTCTTTATGTACCCCCACTCATGCAATAACTGCCGTACAAAGCTAATATATTAAACATTTTAAATGGAATCACTGGTTGTTTACACTGAGGCATGGCTATTAATTCAATAGTTCTGTACTCAAAGCTCGAAGCCATGAAAGATCAGTTTGTGTCGCGAAATCGAAATAGAGTAATTAAAACATGTTGAAATTGTATGGTTTTGGTAATTTTGGTGAAGTCCTATTTCTGGAATCTCAAGAGGTTGGTTCTGCCCATCTCGTAACTTCCCGTCTGCTGGCCCCTTGGTTCACGTTTAATCGCGTGTCCGGATATTACTCACGTTTGGATTGTGTCAATACACTCAGAGGTTTGACCAGTAGATTTTCGTTTTAACAATGTTTGTGTTTCTACTCATAGGGCTTTCCCAAAGGATGGGGATGCGGATGAGGTCAGAGCGCCCTCTCTCGGTGTGATGCTTCATTGACCTAGCATTTGTAGTTTTGTCGTGTTTTCTTGAGAGGGCAGGGAGGGTTCGATATGGGTATTGAAGCCTGCACACTTTTATACAAATACCCGTGCACACAACAACTGCTATCATACACGCAAGTTCTCACCGAATAAATGGTTGCTAAGATACACCGTTTTTATAATGCAAATTTACCCTGAATGGTCTCGACCCCTCTGCATCACGCATACGATCTGCTTCTTCACTTTAACAAAACAACCGTGCATCTATATTGTTATTTTATACTTATACGGCTATACCGTTTAAAATCCCCTATTCAATATTTTTCTCTATTCATTTAGACGCGGTCATTTCTGTTTACATTACAAGGTGTTTATGAATATAGTAACGCCAAGACATGATTCATCCGTGAAAAGACTTCTTAATACCTTTTGTCAGTTAGAAAAGATGGATTTAATGTTAGTTGTGAGTTTCCCCTCTGCAACAGCCGGGGCAGGGTCAATAGGCCGCGTCCAAGGAAACTTCTTTGCTCACAATTTCAATTGAATCGGCTTTTGCTGAAGTTTTAACCTAAAATTATCCTCCTGAAAGTGTAATTGTGTTCGCGTCAGTTGGTATCGCTATGTTAACACAATGCTCCAGGAATTCCGATCAAAGCAAACAGACAATTTAAAACTCGACCTTCCAATAAAAGAAGTTTGAATGGCAGCTAAAGGTATTGTACCAGAGAGGGGACCGTTCATAACCTCATCCATAAATAACTGATTGCAGTAGCCTTTATTTGGGGAGCCTCAGCGGACAATAGGCCGGTAGATTAATGAGGATGGGTTGGAGATGAGATGCAGATCTTGGCACGAAGGAAGCTGACAGTGCAACGGTAGAGGGAGGATAACATCCCATAAGTCATTGTGCAAAGTTTGGTCTATCTGGAGCCCCGAGGCATTTAACCGTCTCTCTCACTATATATAGTACAGCTATAGCGTGAGAAAGACCTGCATCCCAGGTTAAATGAAGCCATTTATTACTCTCCTCTTTACGCCCCACAAAGGTTCTCACGTCCATCATGGTCGAACAAACACTGTAGTTCTATCACTCCACGGTGACACCATTCTTTTCCTGAGAAAACATTTCATAACAAAACTTTTCATGAGTTTTTGCTACATCGACTTTGACCACATAAAAAATGCCAAGTTAACAAAAGTGATGTGTTAGGCGAATGGTTAAACTGCTCGTGAACGAACTAACATGTGACACATGTGATTTTATAGCCAATGCTTTTATACATTTGCTTGTTTTTCCGTATCGTGGTAGATTTTTTCTGTTTGTTTTTTTTTTTTTTTTGTGTGTGTTTTTCTGCTATGCATCAGACATAATACTTGCACACTCTTATATAAATACTTGTGTTTTGGGGTGATGTCCATGGGGATTTGATGCCCATGGGTTGGGGATGAGATGCCAATGGGTTGGGGATAAGAGGCCCATGGGTTGGGGATGAGATGCCCATGGGTTGGGGATGAGATGCCCATGGGTTGGGGACGAGATGCCCATGGGTTGGGGATGAGATGCCCATGGGCTGGGGATGACATACCCATGGGTTGGGGATGAGATGCAGATCTTCAAAATCTAGAGAATTAAATTACCCTGAATAGAAAAGTCGCGATAAAGTATTGTTGAAAAAGTTACCAAATTATTTCCCATAAAAAGACATTCAATTGATTATAAGCAACCAGAATACATAAATATATGCTGGTCTTCTAAACTGTTATAGTTTAAGATACTGTATTTTGATACTATTTAGGGGTTGATTATATAACCTCATTAAATGAGTTTGTCATCAGCATCAGCTGATTCCACAAGGGACTGTTAATGTTTTCAAATTATTTAATTATTTTATATTGTAGATATTTAACATTTGGATAATATTTTCTGAATTTTGCTAGGCTATCAAAACCGAATACATTTACTTCAAAAATAAATAAATAAACACTAAGTAAATCAGTTGTATATTTAATTACTCTGTAGATCCTCCACCTTATCGCTAATTGCAGTAAACTCTGATACTTCTGTTCTGAGCTGATTGAGATTGCTGTATCCCTGAAACATTTTAAAAAAGGCAAATTATTAGAGTGGGAAATGTTCCGAACCTTTCCAAATGGTTGTGCAAGGGACTTTCCTGTAGCATGCATAGTAAGGAATGTTTCTACTTAATGCATCGGACGTTTTGGAAATAAAAATTCACTTATGATATTTTATGGTTCGGTCGTTTGTTTATAATACTTTGTTCAATATAGACCTAGAATAGAGATGCAGAAGGACAACTGTGTTGTCTATATTTAAAGAGGCATGAGCTTTATTGGACGATCTAAACATAGTGAAACTGCAAAGTTGTGCCACTATCATTGAATCGTGTGCATGTAGCAGATTAAGAAAGTTTGATCAAAGCGCTTTTTCCCCCATTAGCTGGAACATTGACACTAGGTTCGGTAAAGACCACAAAAGACATCAAGGTTAGAGAACAGTAATGTGTTTTGGCGGTACTTAGTCAGCTAGTTGTGAGAGGTCGAGGTACATGGGAACTCTTGAAATCTATTAGATACCCACAAAAGGTCTCGTGATAAGAATTCGGGGGCAATGGTGTCGCCTCTTCAAAGGAAAGTAAAAGTTGACTTCCTGTCTTGAACTTGAGGCCATAACAATGACTCTTTTCAATTTCCGAAAGCCATGTTAACGGAAATGATAAAAGCCTGTCGTACTAAGATGATGGTGCGCGTGGAGTTAGTACGGCTCTATCCAGTCGACCTTGACTTGTCCTTCAGAATAAGTCGCTGACCTTTGCCCTTACACAATGCCCCGCCGACAGAGACTGGCTACAAAAGACACCTTTATTAAGACTACCCGAAAAGTACCGCTATGTCTGCCCAACAGTAATTGACAGAATCCCACATTTTCTCGCAGAAATTCACACGATTCATCGAAGCCAATAACTAAAATACAATACAGTCACACCAGAACTATGTGAGCTACCGATTTCCCAGGAAAATTTAAGTCACGCGGTCCTAATAGTGAATATTACTAATTGATGGGAAAACGATAGTGTATATGGCTGATTTCAGTTTGACATTCACATTGCCATTGAAACGACAGGATAAAACTTTAGGCTATCATGGCAATCCCAGGGGAAACTAATTGTCGCTGTCTTTTGGTATAATAAATCCGTTTTCATTTCATATAACAAGTGGTTTGGGGCCGTTTCCTTTCTTCCTGTAAATCTGTTTACTTCAAATTGAAAATGCTTCAATTAACATTTTCCGTTACAGGTTAATTTTCCCACTTTTTAAAAAATAAAATCTTGTGTCAGATTTATATTTGCAACGCATAAGACTTTTGGGGCAATGCTTGTCTGCAAGTTTTATCTTATATTTTTCTACTATCATCACACCAGGTCTCGGTAAAGTTGATAATAGATTAGGTCCGCCAGGAACAACCACAGAACTGAAATGCTGCAAAATGTTGTCATGGTTCCGCGTGAATCATGAAGGCAGCACGAGTGAAACGATGTTGTTTTCAGAGCAACCACAAGTGAT